>SNQN01000690.1:17937-52086 GCA_008642245.1 Bassia scoparia
TGCGATGCGTCTTCAACAAGCTCCCAGGTCGAAGCTGGACGCTAGGTCAGGGATATCGGTAGGTGTGTTGGATAGATTTGGAAAGCTGGTGCAGTGGGTGGCTTTGTGATTAGTTGTGGTGGTGAGCCTTGGAAAAGCAAGCGTGTAGTTTTGGTAGTTTGTGTCTTTTTTTGGGCGCGAGAATAGTAATTGAGTAGCAATAATCTAGATCAATAATGATGTGGCACAGACATGTAATGATAAACCAAGAAGTATATCCAGCGGACATGTAGACATTGTCAGGCATACGTTAATATATTATATTAGGTTCTTATGCACGCGATGGTGCATGCGATGCGTGGTTACTTGTGCAATTGATATTAAATTTCATCTAGATAATAATTATTAAGGTAAATTTACTGAAAACTACAACACTTTTTTTCAAAACTTTAGAAATAACTACCCACAATTTTTTCATTCTAAAACCATAAACCTACCCATATATTCTTATTAGACTAAGCGTCCCGTTGTCTCATGTCTTTCTTTTACGCCTCACGCAAGCTATATTTCCAATCCGCAGGCACTCCCGATCCTCGTAACCACGTTAAATTTTGCCTTCCTGGGCTTACCATCCGACTATTCAATGTCACTTCTTCCTTTCCGCATTAGGGAAGAGAGCTACTTGATTCATTAGATTCTTATGATGGCTGATAAACTAGCTACTTTCTACGCAAGAATAAAGGGCTTATATAAGGTTTAAAAAAAGTCAGTAACCAAGCGAGCATGTTAGGTGTTCATGTGAGACTTGTGAATCTGTTGAATTACTTTCTCTTTTTGATAGGACATTTCAATATATATCAAAACGCTAAAAGTTTAGCATCATTCGTAACAGTTCAGCGAGAGTAAAGATAAAACCTCAAATCGTGGTTATAAAATCATTACTTAGCACCTGTTAGCAGCATAGAATATCTATAAGCTATCTTTAAGTTGTTTCCCTTGAAAATTACCTCTAATTGAAATTTTATATCTTTTCCTATGCTATATTCTATCCCTCTAAAATCAATAAAATACAGAATCCAATAACAAAAAAAAATTGTGATTGATGGAATGACACAATTACGATGGACACATAATGAAGAGACACATTAAATACAGGATGACAATAAAAGCAGAGTCTTTACAGGTGGGACCCATAATGTTGTAGAGAATCTTTCTAATGTCAACATCACGTTTAGGAAACATGCCACGGGACAATTAAACAAAAATACCTTGACGCGATTTTCTCAAGATTCTCTGGACATTACTAAAACTTGGACACCTAGTGCATTTTGGTCTTTCTGGAGATTAAAGTCAGACATGCAATCTTTGGCTGAAACACACACGGTAGTCATTCCTTGACAGCACGCCTGTGTTAAAGAGCATAACCTCTCAACAAATAACTTTCTTGCGCACTTTTTCCATTGCGTTAAGGATGTTGACACTTCTGAAACATAAACAAGTAGGCACATCAGAATTAAAAAGCTGTGGGAACCGTTGATTTTCATTGAGCACAGCTGTAAACATGAAAGGGCAATGAGAATAGTAGAGAGACGGAGATTAGGCTTTTTAAAATAAGAAAGAGGTGGCCAAACAAATGATAGCGAAACCTTGATAGGATACTTTACTTACCACGACATTGTCATCTTTACTGACAAATACCGCATCACTACGCTGGTCAAACATTGATATGAGTCAATATCACACCACGCAGGGAAAACACATGTAGAGGAGTATAGCAAAGCACTGAGAAAGGAACATGTGGTTTGGGGGTGAGAACCCACTAGGTACATGGTTACAGCTTACAGCCTCGCTAAAAATTCTTCCTGGCGTTTCTAAAACCCTAATGCCAAAGTAAGATCCTCTTATGAAAAAGGCAAAACAGAATGGTTGGTTTACTTGTCAGAGCTACATTTTTATTGTCCCAGTTTTACTCAATTTTAACTGAGCTTGAAGAACAAGGGTGTCACATCAACCAATATATAAAACACCTTGTATGAAAAACAACTATGTAGTCCAAGGGTCCAACAGACCGCCATTTACCTCAATACTTGTGTGTCATTGACTGTCATCAGTCATCACTTATCATGTAGAAACAACACAAGGGACTTCATTTTAAATTAAAAAGTTTGACTCTATTCTATAAAAGCCAGTATGACTATCAATGGACGAGTCATATTCCATAGTAAGACAGATCTATGTCAGTAATGTAAGCATAGAAAAACATGCATTAGGGTGGAAAAACAAAAAAACACAACAATAAGCAGGACAATACACTCAGGCCTCAACCAAGCTTTGAAAAATATATATGTCAATTCCAGGCAGAAATACACTATAAATCAAAATTAAAGCAGGTTGCGTTAATTTTTAAGTTATTATACAAAAACTCCAAAACATCCAAAATTGAGCATTCAACAATACATTGAAATCAAAAAAGCAATAGGTAGGAGCGATTACCAAATTTGCAAAAGTCACTGTCTGCAGCTACTAACTTGTGATGACATGCATGTCTTTGCATTCAATTCACTAGTGAGTCTTTGCCAAGCTTTTCCACCTTAAACAAGACAACCCTGCATTACATAACAACCAGATGAAACAGGGCAACAAGACCACATCTTACAACAATACGTTTGTGGAGCCAGAGGCCTCTTTTACCTTGAACTGTGCAAGTTTCTCTCTACAACAATATTGCACTCCCTCATTAGCCAAGCTGATTTAATAGAAAATAGAGCCTCTATTTAAACATCTTCCAATAAATTGCTCTTTATTCAGATGATCATCCTTAAACTGAATTAGAACTAAACCCCCACAGGCCTCCAAATGCAACTTTTAATATGTTTTCCCCTCCACAAGTTTGTTCCTCTCCACAGCTCATTTAATATATGTCTTGTATTAAAAATTATGTAAATTAATATGACATAGAATCTAATAATAATAGGTTGATAAATACACTTTGAAAATAAAAGTAAAAACATTCATTAATTTGATTCGGGCATAGTTTTGATTAAACAAAAACAAAATCGATCACAACGTAACAGAAATCCCTACTAAATTTTATGAGTATTTGCATTAAAATAGATCAAAAGTATTCCAGAAAATTTTATATAAAAAAGCGTAATTTCATATTAACATTTTCATTAATTATTTTTAAAAAGCCGAAGCATTTGCTCCCGGAATTATTTCGTAAAATTAATATAAACATATGAAAATAAAAAAAATTAAGACAGTATTGTACGAAGGATGTGATGAATAACTGCAGCCGTCTTAACAATCCATCTTTTTAATAGATGTGGATGAATTCTATATTTAAAACTCCACTAAATCATTTCTTGCCCTCTGCAGAGATTTGCAAAATAATTTAAAGTTGGGAGTAGGCTTTTGTTACCATAGCACGATCAACCTCACAACGTCAAATAAAACAACTTCAAATGGAGAAATTGGGAACATCGAGTATTACATACTGAATACAGTTTTACGAAAGAACAGCTATTAAATCACCTTTGAAAGCAGCTCCTGTCAGCTACAAGTAACTCACCGTGAAGTCGAATTCCATCCTCCACTTCTTGTCTTGGATTTACAGCCAAGCTTCCATCAGAACATCCTTAATGTAGATAAATTAAAAACCAATAATACTAATGATTGCTCGTAACATTACTCAATGTGACATTGAATACCCAAGAAAAGATAAAGTCAAATCAAGTTCCTTTAACTAGTTCCAATGATACCTTAGCATGCAAGCAGATGTCAACTTACCACATATTTAAGAAATTGTACGCACCTTATCTCATAATGGTTAATTGTAACATCTCCGTTTAATATCGTCGCAGAACGCAACACTACTTACGATTAATACACCTAAGGGGTGATTCATAAACTGTTAATAGAAAAAACCTTTTGATACAAAGTGGTAATATCATAGGAAGAAATATTCGGGCATTAGCAAAAAAGGACTCTAGTCCACCTTAAGAGACCAAAAAAGTTACGAGACACTTGCCTTTTCAATCCTGACTCGGCCGAGATAAACATGTTAATAATCTGTTAAATCAGCTGAATGCAAAAGACAGAAACCAATAAGAGATTTCTGCAAATGCCTTACTATTTACTCTAAACACTTTTGCAGCTTTCAACCAGGCGAAGAGAAATGTGGTGTGCATTTTGTTGTACTACTAGAGGCTAAGACTGTTGGATTAACATGTATAATATCCTCCTCTAACATGAATTAACTAAACTAGCAAAATAATGTTTTCAACAATAACCGTCTAAAACACTAGATAATCAAAGGTAGAGCCCATTGAAGGCAGGCTTGAATATGTCCATCACGAGTACTCTAGCATACTTCAAAAAATTAGCTAGCAAATTGAAAGTGATCCTTCCTGATATCATATTCTTCCCATTGAGGTTTTAAAACTGGGGTTAGTTTTTCCGCCGTTTAAAAATTCTAAACACATCGTGTTATGAAAACGCATGAGCATTATTCATCAATTATGCTGCTGCCTCATAGATGATCGATAGCGCGATACCATTGTTTTTGGTCTCCTTGGCAATGTACTCGTAAGTGCGCACGTGGTAATAACAACACTTATGTTGCACAATAAACACTTCCTCTATATACGCATTATACTAACCACGATCATTGAGCTCAACATCAATACCATAACCCTCCATATCAAACATACAATCCCAATGAACATTGAGATAACAAAGATGTCTCTTTTTATATAATTCGACAGCATTATAGCATCTGATGAATAAGCTCTGACTAAGTGATCAAGGTACTTGATGGGAACAGCTATGCTTAATTGAACGAACTACCTGTTTGGTATGAAACAACGTATTAGAGACAACGACGACCAGCTCGAGGGACAAAAGACTACTTTAATAATTCCATCAAGGAACAAAAAGGCGTATCGGTCAAGTTCAAAGGCATGAGGCTGAGTGGTGCAGGTGATAACAGTTGACATGGTTATGATCCATTAAGGCTCGCAATTTTGGATTCGGCGATCTTGCAGCACAGAAGTAAAGTAGATATACTGCAGATAAAAGAATGAGTGCAGCAACACACTTGATGGCGTTGGATAAACAAATCCAAAATGAAATCAGTAAACGGAAGTCATAAGCAAAACACAGGAGTAACAAAACACAAAAGACAATGAAATAAGTCAAAAAAAACAGCCACATTTAACCTTAAAATTGAAGCAAAAACCCATTAATGAAAGCTAAGATTTAAGAAAAACCCACCAATGACAACCCCATAAAAGATATAATCATTCGAGGAAAATATCAAACCTTGATCAAGGACCAGAACAGCCGTCCAAGAAGACGACGGTTATTTAACGATGTTAAGCTATCGCTTGACATGCAACAACTGCAACAATAAATACACATTCAAAAAACATCATCAAAACCCCAAATGAAAGAAACCCAATAACTAATTAGGTAAAAAAAATGAAAAAAACTCGACCATTTTTGAGTACGAAACAATCTTGCCCCAGACTTGGCGTCACCAAGATATCGGGCATTGTCAGGCATGCAATGTGGCTAAGATGAGCAACAATACGGTACAAAAAAAATGGGCGTAAGAACTGCAAGATCAACAAGGAAATGAGCAAAATGATAGAAACAAAGATTGCAACTTTACTGCTCAATCAGAGAGTGTTTTAGTGACAGCGGGGAGTAGCAGCGGCTTGTTCGGTTGTTTCTGGAGATTTTTGCAAATGAAAATCTCAGTTTCTGTGATTCATTCACTCTTTCTTTGTCGAGAATGTCCAAAGCCCATTTAAAAGTAGCAAGTAGGGTATCATGTACAAGTTGTGTCGAGCACCCGAAACTGCAATGTGCAATGAGTAGTGACGGGTTCCTTGGTGACCTGAGGGTGAAGTTTTGGTCGAGTTTCAAGGCACGTGAATTCGTCCGTAGCTTTTTACACGAGGTGAAGGCCCGTTTTAGCGTTCTTGATTAGATTAAAAGTTACTTGGTTAATTTTATACTGTCGCAAGGTGGTAG
Organism: Bassia scoparia; assembly: GCA_008642245.1. Lineage (NCBI taxonomy): Eukaryota > Viridiplantae > Streptophyta > Magnoliopsida > Caryophyllales > Amaranthaceae > Bassia > Bassia scoparia. The sequence goes on from SNQN01000690.1 coordinate 23,956, forward strand.
CGTTTTGAATAGCTTTTAGCGATTAAACGCACCTTTTTCAAACGCTAGTTGGGTGTGAAGATACGAGAGGCTAAAGAAAGCAGTTAGCGTTTAGCGTTTTGAGCTTTTAGCTAGGATAAAAAAGCTACTTGGTTATAAATTTCCTTTTATTATAAATACAAACGCTACTTCTACCGAAACACTCAGTATTGACAATTTTTAGTTTCGTCCGCTACCCACTACTTTCAAGTGCTACCCGATAACTTATACCGCTTAAAAACTACTTCCAAAGCATATCATGTCGAAACATGCCATAATGGATTGGCTATTAAATCGCTGAGCCGTGCTTGATTATGATGCCGAGTTTCGTGCGATTCGTCACTTATGAGTTTATACGACATGATCAGGTTAAGTCTTTTATCTCTTCATCGAGTGAGAGCTCACAATACGAGTTGATGAAGAGCTCTACGACCGAATTCAAGCTGAGCTTCAATCAATTTTAGTGCGAGCGCTTGACCGAGTTGGGTCACGAATAACTCTGCAGCTTTTTATATAAGTGTGAAGGTAGCATAGAGTTAGAAGACATGTTAATTTGTTATTTACCTTAAATAATTATATATATTGTAGACTTCGAATTCTTCTTGCGAGGTTTTCTCTGAGAACGATCGAGGTTATGTGGTAACCAGTCCAACTCAGCTCCAAACATCTCAGGAGTATGATATCAATCATCCCGAGTCGTTTAGCTTTTGATCGGATTGTTCCTCCTGCCTTTTGTTGAACCTGCATTTCACGCTCACTTGAGTTAGCATCGAGAAGTAATGCTGTATCAAACCGATTTCACCCCTAGTGTAAGCACTCCGCATTTTAAACAATAATATTAAGATAAAGTATTTATCATTTTAATGATTTTATGTAATTATTAATAACCTCATACAGAAAATTAGGACAAACCTTTGCAGTATTTACCACAAGCTCCTCATCCACATGAACTGCGATTTGCTTGGTAGTTGGCTGGGCAGATGCTTCTCCTTTAATTAACCTAGCCTTTTCTTACTCTTCTCTTTAATTTGGCCAAAGCAAAGCCACTTCATAACTTCTTATCTTCAGTTGTTCATCCACAACCTTATTTTGATACTGTCCCTAGTCTCTTCCAGGATCATTGTAGTCAATCATGACGCAACTCTTTCAAATACTTGAGCTAAACATTATGGAATCACTCCTTAGCAATTTTGAACTATTAAAGCAGCAATAAACCTAAAGTTTTATAAGTGTTATATAAGAAAAACATGACTTATACAACAATACCAAAATACGACGCTTCATGCTTATCAAATACCAATAGGCTATATCCTTATAATATCAACTTTAAAAAAGATACAATAAAAATTCACAATTGATTAATAAGAGAAAGTAATAGAAATATAAAGAAAACAGAAAGTTATACGGTCAACTAGACTCCAAGGTCTACTATAAGATGACACAGTAGAATGGGAAAGTTATCGGATGATATAAAAGATTGACCTTGCTTCCCACTTACCTTTCCTATTCGACCTCTCAAATCTGGCCGACCTTCTATCAGGTGATCTAAAGTTAAAAGGCACCCAACATATGAGGGTATAACGTACAGGATGATTCTTCCAGTCAACTGCAAACTACGAACTAAACTATTAGTACATAAGTAGCTTATGCACATATCAAGAACACACGAAAGAAAAGGGATCAAAATGGAACACAACAGAAGAAGCGGGACAAACTTTTTGTCCAATCCGTTCATTTGCTTTGTTTACTAAGGTAAATTCATATAAACTTATTCTCCAGTTTAACGTAATATCTAGAGACTCACAATCTGGACCGTTTAACATCATTAATTCAATTGTACCAGAGAGTCACAGCTTCTAAGCGACCTAACATGCATGCAGGTGACAGATGAATACCCAAATAACTCCATCAGCTTTGACAATCATTTATTCTTCTCATCGCGAGTGGGATACCAGAAGATTGAGCATGAGGTATATAGTTCAAGACGACCTAGATATATCTCCCGTACCTTGATGTGAAAATACAATATAACACAACCCATCGAAGTTCTCATTCTGCTTTAGTGAATACAAACCTTAAGGAAGAGCTTATACAGAGCTATATAGTGAAGTTGAGTGGAGTAGTTATCAGAATGTCAATCTAGCACTGACATTCATTTGACGTGTAAAGTTTACATTAAATACCCTGGGTGGCGTCCTTGGCATTTTTCCAGAGAACTAAACACTCCTTACTTAGCGCGAGACAAAAAATTTGATCCATTATTAGATTTCAGGACAAGAATAGAACGCATGATTTAATTAGAGGTAATAACCTGTGTGCATGTTTGAGATTATGAGAAGAGCAGACTCAATAATTCCACGATACGCCAACTGACGAAAGCGCATATACAATCCATTCTCAGTATTGAGTGCTAATTCTGGATAGCGGTAATATTCAGAATCACGACCAATTTCTATACGGGCCGTTTTACACTATTTTTATTAGGAATCATAGATGTGTCCTATTTCCATTCAATTTTCTATCGATGTAGATCTAATTAACGTATCCTGAACAATCTCACTACCAAGACATACACTTGTATTTATTCTTGGAAAAAAACTATCCATGTCATATATAACACATAAAGATTTTCTGCCTTTTAGTTTTTTGTGTGATATTAGATATCCTATACCGTTGGATGTTGAAACGTCCCACCAATAATAAATCACATTTAGATCTAATTCTAATAATAAGAATTTTAAAATTCAATGCAAAAGAATAACTTCATCCAAAACAATAATATATGTTTGTAAGTCTCCAGTACAAAAATGATGTATGTGACTCTGCCCAAAAACAAAAGTAATCTACAACAAATATACAATTCCTTTTGTAGAAAGAATCCATTATATAAGATGAGATTACATCACAACTAAATGATACAAATAATAAATATGTAAGAAAAAGCTAGACGCCTAATTTATAGCGCCTCAAACAGTCTTAAGTGTCTCCGTTTTGTGGCTACCACCCACAGGCAACCTCGAGTGTTAATGAACCTAGCCGCAAGTCTTTTGAATCCGCAAATATTTAATTAAAGAGCTACAAAAAGTACCGCTGTCGGTTCATAAGTAGAACCGCAGCATTAATGGGTCACTGAGACTGCGGTGTGTTGTGACTGCTTCAAATCAAAACCGCCAGCTTTTTGTAAGTCACAAATATGAGCTGACCAGTGTTACAATAAGGCAAACCCCAGCAGGTCTACCCATGAAACTGCTGCCGGTTGATCTTAAAAACGCCAGCCTTTATGCTGACATTAACTATATATTCTTTTTTTTTTCTTACTGTAATTTGTTGTTTTTTGAAAGTAGACAAATCTATCTGTTTAGATAATCAAAATGCCATAAATATTATATATAAATAGTATATTAAGTCTAGATAAATATATTCAAATAAATAGTCGAATAAGTCCGATGACAAAATGAAATTAATTTCATAAAGAAAAATATAATAAAACATAAAAATATATCCAAGATCCTAGGAAATTAATAGAAAATGTAAACAATATACATCAGATTATCAACATTACAATTACAAATTACAATTTAAAGTATATAAAAAATTGTGTGTACTAACAATTATAATAGTACTAAATATATATAATTTATGCGCTAATTACATCAACATCCAATAAAAGAATGTAATTTTAAGTAACAACTGCCTAAAGCACAAGTAAATTAAGAAAAACATAGTTCATAGATATTACAAACTAAAAAAATGTAAATAATACAAGCTAACTAAGTACGAAGTAAGACGTATTCACAAAGAAAAAACTGTTCCAATGTGCAACAAAAAATATAAGCAAATTTTAACAACTAATCATAACATCAGTCAGGGAACTAACCTGTCGACTAACAACAAGTCACAAACAGACCCTGCAACTCAGTAATGAATCAAAGATTTCTGGAAAAGGTCAACCGCCCTTGGATAGCTGCTGTTGAGTTATGTAACTTCTGTTACTTGGTATCCTTTTGCCAATCAAATAAAAAGAAGATAAATCAGATTCAAAATCAAACAAGAATCATGACGATAATCCATATCTCATAAGGTATAACAATTATTGCGAAAGATAGTGGAAGGAAATTCCCAAGAACCTACTCATAAATGATAATAACCAAAAACACGAAAGATTCAAAACCTAAAAAAACTAATAACAGAATAATAAATAGCGAAAATAAGCGAAGACAGAAATCCACACAAACTAATCAACAAACCCAGTCTCGCAAATATAAAACACGTAACAAACTGAAAGAGACAAAAATCGCGGAAAAAACAAAAAATTAAAATAATTAGCAAGAACACACAGAAAATTTTGTTTAAAAAACACGGAATTTTTTTTACAAAAACGAAAAAAGGCCCTCGAAATTTAAAAACAAAAGGCCAAAACAAACCAGAAAAAAACAAGATCTTAAAATACAATAACCTTACCAATATCTAAAGCCAAAATTAAAGAGTGCAACAGCGACGAGCCACATCGCGATGGAAGAATCAACGAAGGTAAGTCAGAAAAAATCGGAGACGAAAAAAGTAGTAGAGTCCACACATGCGCGATCAAAGAAAGAAAGAAGAGGATTAATTATGTAGATTAATTAAGTGTATATGGGAATATGAGTAATTTTATAGGGTATTTGGGAGGGAAACATAACAACGCTGAGCCCCACAACTCGGAAAACTGGATTTTTATGTCGGAGAACCAAAATGGGTAGTGTTTTACAATAGTTTTGTAAAATGTGGGTAGTTATTTTTAATAAGAAAAAAATAGTGGGTAGTTATTTCTAAAGTTTTGAACAAAGTGGGTAGTTTCAACAAATTTTCCTAATTATAATGGCCGTAATTTATCATGAATTCATCGCCATAAAAATAATTAATTTAAATTAATTATGGTGTGTAATAAAATAAAAATATATAAGTAAATTTGATAATGATATTGTTTTGGTGGCAAAGAAAATTGTTTTGAGTGTTTAAAATTCCGATGAGCTTTTAAATATGAAAGTTGATTGTAATAAGTGTTTTTGGAAAAATTGTTAATTACCACCCCTCAAATCACCCAAAAATTATTTTATCACCCATTTTTCCTTTATTTTAAATAACCACCTCGATCTAAAAGTTAAAAAAAAATCTTTAAAAATCACCACTTTTAGTAAATTTTTAATTCACTTAGGACAAAAGGTGAAGAAAGTAYGCTAAAGAAGGATTGGTAACCTTCAAAAATTAGATTATTAATAGTCGAAAAAATGGTTGAATTTATGCTAAAAGGTGTTGATTTCTAATCTTTTTAACTTATAGGGGTGGTTATTTCAAATAAAGAGAAAAATGGGTGGTAAAATCAAATTTARGTAATTTGAGGGGCGGWTATTTACAATTTATCTTAAGTTTTTATTGATTAACTATTTTGTTCATTATATCAAGTTAAATGCCAATCTTCATTTTCATTAGAAATTTTTACAGTAATTAACTTCTAATTTTATATAGATCTACTCTCATATGTGTGTAATAGTATCCATTTAGCACAATTTAGAAAAACATGCAACATATAATGTACACATGCATGAAAATATTATTTACATAATTGGTTTTCTCATTTATCAAGAATAGAAATTTCTCGTTTTTATCATGCAATATTTCTCGTCAATTTATTAACTTGACGACTTGTATTTTCCTATAATAAGAATATTTTTTAAATTAGAAAGGGTAGTATAAGTGAATTTAAAAAAGAGGAATTTGTCTTTTATAGCTAAGGGTAAAAAAATGATTTTCATAAGACACGACCAGGACTCCTAATCTTTATTGACTTACGTAGGTCGTTTACTAAACGTGAATTTAGTTTTGTTCATTTCAGTTCAGTTTCACAAAAAATTCAGCTTTTGTTCAGTTCAATTCAGTCAGTTAGTTCATCGTTTCAGTTTAGTGGAATTTGAAATCCAAAAACTTAAATTTTCTATTTTCATTCAGTTTCAGCAGTTCAGTTCAGTTCATTCAGTTTCAGTTCAAGTCAGTCAGTTCAGTCAGTAGTTCAATTCAGTTCAGTTTTAAAAAGATTCCAGTTCAGTTCAGTTTCAAATTCAGTTCCAGTTTGTTCAGTTTAAGTAACCAGGCCCCGTGAATATATATATATATAGATTATATTAATATATATACTATATATAGTATATATATATAATATTATTATATAGTATACACTCGTACTGGTTCCGAGATGTTTATAGAACTTTGAAATAATCCTCTAATTATAATAAGACAAGGGGAGAGGCTTATGGTGTCCCTAGGAAAATACAAATAATATGCCTCATGATTTTATTAAAATTGAAAAGATAAAATGAATAATCCAATCATGATCCAATTTTACGCCATTTAAAAAAAGCTAAATATGGAGAATGCTGTTTTTGTTACATATAAAAAGTTGTCAAAAATAAAATTGTTAAAACTTTACAAAATTGTTTAAACATAATTAAATACTATAATTAATTATAGATAGATTGATTTTAAAGGCGATGAATAGAAATTTAATATCTAGATGGAACGTAATAAAACTCAATAATCATAATTGTCAATTTTGGATTAATAAAAGCTCCCGAAAATAAAGACTTTGTTGTAACAAAGTAATATTTTAAACAAGTAAAATTTGTACGATAAATAGCATTAATCAACAAAAACTTTATGTGGAATAATTATGTATAATTATATCTAAACACTTTTTTAAATCATGTTCTAAGCTAAATTAATATCATATGAAGTAACATACTTTTTATGAATATGACAATTGTCAAATAATTTTCACTATAAAAGGAGCATTTACATCAATTATTCACATTTTAATATCCGCACACGTGATATATACGATATATAATAATAATATGCATATCATTATATTGTATATATTATTATATATTGACTTATCTCTCGTGTCCAGCGATCCAGTGAAAACCACAGTATATCTGAAACGTGAAAACCAACAATAAGTGGAGTCATATATTTTAAAGGGGTAATAACAAGGTAGGGAAAGCAAGAGAGCTTTCAGTACTATGATTGAAAGTGGCATCGTGTAGCCTTGTTACCTTCAATGTCCAAGATTGAATAATAAAGATTACAAGATTAACATCATGATGTTCATCCGACTCGAATCCTACTGTCAGTCAAGTTTTTAGTTTTCACCTTAAGCTATTGTGTTTTTCACAATGATTATTCCTATAAGTATATATAGATATAGTATATTATAATATACTATAATTAGCTTATTATATATATTATATTATTATATATATATATAATATATGTAATTGCCATCTTAATTTTAAATAAATTGACCAATTCAACCAAGCCTTTTTTGAATGCAGTGGAATCCATCCACCAATTAGGAAAGCTAAGATGTGTCAAATTGTGCATATATAAGTATGTATGGATCGAAGGAGTGTATGACATATTGACCTCTGCTATTTGCAACGAAATATGATGACGTCTAACTATACATATACTGGGGATGGATTGACCGATTGAGTAATCCTATAGTGTTTGACTCATGTAAAGTCCTCGTGTTGCAAACCTTTCAAGTGACTAAAGATTAGGTCATTTGTCAAAGCGTCTCTTCAATTTGATAAGATTTGTATCGATTCCCTCTCCGCATTATATATGTCTCTCTAAACCACCAAAAAAAAAACGAGTCTATAAAAATCAATTATGCAACTCCTTAGTTATCATACTGTATTAAGGGCTTGTTTAAATTATATCGACACAATTGAACTGAACTGAATTAGTTAGTAAAAATCATAATAGTGAACTGACTCATCGAACTAAACTGTACTGAACAGAGCTGAACTGAAAATAAGTTAATGTAAACAGACCACATTAAACAAAATTATACTCCATCACACGGTTCACAGTCCTTACACCCCATTATTATTGTTCTCTACGTACTTTCCAAAGTGAACTGTCTATAGTTTTTGACTCTCTTTTTTTTGCAAAATGACAAATTGTTCTTACTCTATTAAAATCTTTTGTCCAAATGTACATATTTTCTAAAGGATACATAGTAGCTAAATGAAAATATGTTTAAGGCAATCATATTATATAATTAATAGGTTGTAATAGTTTTGTTTTTATGTATAACTGCGTCATAGTCTACCTACTAAGGCGATTTTCAGCACAAGATCTTCAACGCATATTCTAGTTTGCCTCTATTTTAGAAAAACAAAATCACTAATTTGTTCTACCCGACTATTAAAAACTTTTAGGAGCGCATTTTAAAAAAAATGTTAAAGTTCAACATTGAATGTCCTGCGGAACTATTCTTTCGCCTTTTACTAAAAAAAAACATTGAATATGCCCTTATGGTACTCTTTATATCTAATCCTCTCCCGATTTTATTGTAAAGATATTTATGACACCCATAACGACCAATCATAATCAATCTTAGCTAGCTAATTCACACCTGCTAAACAAATAAATAGTAGCAAGTTTAATAGTTTTCTGTAAATAGCCAGTACCTTCTATTAAAATACTTCACATTTTCTTACATGTATATTCAGTCTAAGACGTCTCAGATCTGAATTTCTAAATAGGCAAAGTCTTGATACATTGTTAGTAAGTAAGAGAATATAGGGTCAATGTAATCAAGGCTACAGATAAATATGTGTGACGGCCGATAACACCTATCACATACTAACTCAGGACTGAATTAAGGCAATGTCTATGTAAGCAATGATCTAAAAATATGCTCGTTAAAAACAGATTCGGCCCATCCTCCACAGTACAAAACGTTATGGCCGATTCGTTCCCCAGGTTACATCACTCCCACATACCATGTATTGAGTGTGAGATTGGAGTCACACAAACCCTAAGGCCCAGCCAAGAAAGTATGAAATCTTTTTAGGTGGATGGATGATTAATTCTATATATTACTTGTAACTAAAGACTACATATTTATATAAGAGATATTATAAGCAAATATTCAATCACAATAATAATCGACCGTTACAAATTCATTAATTTGTAACATCTAATATTAATGTGGAATAATTCTCTAGCTCATAAACATCATCTTAATAAACATGATAATTAGTTACATAATATCCATAACCACCAAAAGAGAATCCCAAGAGAAAGTCATAAGTAGGATTTTAATATGGCCTTAAAACCATTTTTCCAACAGGTAAAATAGGGTCCTTATTAGTGGTCACTAGCTAGTATGTTGTCAATAGTCAATACTATTGAGAGAAGTCCTAAACCTAATTAATCAATTCCTTCACAAATCACAAATGCATGGTTAAGCCACAAACCTCGTAAATGACTTGAAGTTTGATGGTTTCAAATTCAAACATGGTGGAATTATAATGCAGTGTTTAGTAGTCATCATTTSAAAAGATAGATGGAAAAATATGGTGGAATAAGCACAATATACTTCCTCCAATCCATATTAATGTCGCAGCGTTTTCACTTTCACGCACTAGTAGAAAAATCATCAAAAGTTGGGGTTATTTAGGGCTCAAAAGCCGGGGTTTTTAACCCAAGCTTTTGAGCTTGCAGCTTTTGACAAAAGTTAGGGTTAAAATAACCCCAGCTTTTGACTGTTGTTTATTAAAAAAAATTAGCTCATGTTTTGTCTCTCATTATACAATGAGAGACAAAACATGGGCTAATTTTTTTTTTTGTTATTTTCACATATACATATAAATATCAATTTTCATTAAAATTTGGTTAAAAATACAAATAAATGAGTATAAATTACACTCATTAAAAAAACTTATATATATTGACGAGATAAATGATTAGAGTACATTAAAAATTACATAAGAAATTTAATAATTAAACATCCAAATAAATCCATGGAGAAACATAGATCTTCAAATCTTCAAATCATCATCTTGCCATCTTCAAATCATCATCTTGTCATCTTCAAATCATCTTCATCTGGGTGCTTGACACACTCAAATGAACAGGTAAAAATATGACTCAAAGTAGGCACAATAGGCATCAGTGGCTGAATGTGAAACATATTTGTGTGTTTCCCTGACATGAGAGCATACCCAAGAAGGCATGCTTATATATTGAGGCTGAATAGATTAGTAAGCAGGGAAGTATGAGTCTGGATAGAAAACCTTGGAGAAGTTCTCGACAACTTATTTAAGTTTGAGGACAGGCCACTGAAGTATGGTAGCAACAAGATTAGCCATTTGTGCATATAGAACCAATCGCTTCTCACCAATCTCAAACATATCTACAAAGGCACATGGTTAAGTATAACAGTAAAAGTTTAGGAGTAGCTAGCTAGTTAAGATGAGTATGTTAATAGAGATGTAGTATTGGGCATCAGATGCCCTGCAAAATGACAAGCCAAAATAAAAATAAAACAAAAACAAATCAATCGAACATAAGAAAGAAAACAGAAAAAAGGATACGAGATACCAAGGAATCCAACAAATGGTAGTTGTTAGTGACAGTAGATGGTATAACCTGGGAAAAGAAGTGAAAGTAGATTATAGCTAGAAGATAAAGAAGAAGCATAAGGAATTATTCAAATTAAGGATAAGGAGTGATTAGTGAGTAACCTTATCATCCTGCAGCTTTATTCGTAAGTAGAGCCCGACCATCAAGAGTATAGAAGGGGTGATGCAGCTGAGCTTGTCCTTAGGAAGYCTGGACAAGGCCGGACATTCAAGGCGATGCAAGCTCCAATCTTGTTTCTGGGCGTACAAGGAAGATTAKAGTTGAGAGTTAGAGAAAAAACAATGGAGTGRGTGGTGAGTGAAAGTAGAGGGAGGGTTACCTGGCAAGAAGTAGAACAATAGCAGACAAAGTGACAAGAAGAACACTTGCTAAGCGGAGAAGTAGTGAAGCAGACTTAACATCTTGACGTTGAGGGAGTAGAGGAGGAGGAGTTGTTGTTAGGCACCGAAACATAAGGCTCTTGGGTCATTACGACCTGCCCTGCATTCTCAATCAACYAATTAACAATTCGAATCCATTAATTCAACAATCAGGAGAGAGAGACAAATCAGACATACCTAGAGAGAAAGCGGATGTGGTGAAAAGACAGCGGCCTTTATCCGGTAAATACGATAGAAGGAGCCCCTGCTCCGATAGATCGCGTTGTAGTTGCTCTTCCATTCCTTCACAAAAGACGACCCAAGACCACCTCCAATTTCTATCGAATGTCACCGCGTCAAATAGCACAAAAGGCGGTGTTGATTACGGCACATGCTAGCTAGGGGGTCATTGCTGCTCCAAACCTTCAGTATTAGTCACAAATGATAGGCAAGAAAGAACTCTAAACAAACCAGAAGACGAGCCTTGAGAGATTAGGAAAAGTAAAGCATCGGAGGATTTCCAAAGCGTTTAGAAAGACCAACAAAACGAGAACTACCACAATGGGAATCAAGAATAAATAAACCATAAACATATCGAGATGTATAAGTATCTCTACAATCCAAAGCTATAGAGTCTCGTAATACAAGTTACCTCTATATAAGTCAAGCATTAAAACAAGATATAAATATGAACATCACAACACGTGCATTCGCACCATACACAAAATTTATCAGAATCACATCAACATTAAATCCAAAGCATAAACTTTTAAATGAAACATGTAATTAACAGCAAAACAATTAAAAGTTTAAACAACAAAACAATAAATGAACAACAGTTAGTAACAATCAGCAGTCAGCACAAGTAAAAAATACTGTAAATCAGCCAAAACACAATCAACATTTACAACACTTAATTCTACGTAACATTTCATTTTAAAAAATGAAATTGAGCAAAAGGGTCTTACATCAAGAAGGTTTAACAACTCAGGAATGGAAGATGGCGGTTGCAAAAGCCTGTTTCCAACATCTTAATTCGTTCGATGAATTGCCACTCACAACAGACACTCTCAGCAAAAGCACTGAAATTCGACCCTTTCACGCAAACCCACAAAAAGGGGAGTGAAAAATCAAACAAATCAAGGAACATCATCACTCATCCTCATTAATTGATCACAAATATCAATTCACGATCAAAATCAAAGCATGCAAAAAAAGTCAAACAAATCAAATTCAAGCACATAAACACGCAAAAAAAGTGGATACAACAAGATCAAAAACCAAAATCGAGCTAGATCTAAGCTAATTGGAGAATCGAAGCAAAATCACACATAAGTATTCTCAACAAAAAACCCTAATTCGAACAAAAAAATCCCTAATTTTGAAGAAATAATGATTAGAATACAATTGAATACGAATAATTGAGAAAGAGATGAGAGAGAAAGTACCTTCCAAATTGTTCTTCCAAAATGCACACCATCGACGGCCTTCGGAAGCCCAAAATCGTCGCCGCTAGCCTGCTCTCCAAATAGCATCACAACCCAAAATGCATACAAAACCAAATCAAAATGCGAAAAAATCGAAGAAAAACCTAAAAAATGTTGAAAACTGAGAAATTGCAGATATTGAAACTAAGAAATTGCAGATCTAACCTGAAATATGCGAAGTGAAAGAAGGGATAGAGGAAGTAGATAGAGGCGTAGAAGAGGATCGGAGAGAGAGATTAGGGTTGGATAGAGGCGTGAAGAGAAGAGAAAGAACGAGTAGCGAGAGGTGAGACTTGAAGTGAGTAGGTTCGTGATTGTTGGTTTAATTTTTTTTTTACCAAAGTCAAAACTAGGTTATTAAAAAAAAAAACCAGCTTTTTGTGATTTTTCCAAATTTTTTTGGCCTATCAGATGGGTTAAATGTTGAGTTTTTTAAAAAATCCAGCTTTGAGCTGCAACTTTTGTCTATTTTTCTACTAGTGACGCTTATCACTGCATAATTTATATTTTTAATATTTTTAGTTAGGTTTTATTTTAAATTATAAAACTGAATCATTTTATTAGTGAAAGTTAGAAGAACATATTATTGCAAATCAAAGTCCGTCAAAGTAATGATACTTTGAAAAACAAGCTGAAACCTTTCTTAGGTGATATTATCTTCGCTAACGGCTAATCAGAGTGCTTTTATTTCAAAGCGGTTAATTTCCAATAATAATGCTATGCTTGTCTTCAAAATCTTATACAAAACYAAATCATAATAAAGTACAAACTGAGGTGAATTTAACGAAATTGACATGAYTATACTATTTAATACTTATAAAGCACAAAAACTACTTTTTTTCTTTACTAGTATATAGTGACAAATTGCAAACGTTACGATTGTGATTAATGGGAGGAAGTATATAGATTTTTTATTTTTTTTGGTGTTAAGAGATCGAGAGCCACAAGAACGGAGATGAAAATCGATCCCAAAATCTCTTAGAAACGGGAGGGAAGTTTTAATCGTACCACTTGAGCTATCTCTCACCCTATGGGAGTATATAGATTTCGGCCCAAGGGTCGTAAGAGATTTTACTTAAGTTTTTCAGTTCTGAAATACTAAACAAAGTCCATAAATACTTAAAACGAAGTCCATGTTTCGCGTGAACTACCATATATACCCCTAATTGAAGTCATCAAAATTAATTTTGAGTATAGTTTGAGTGCCTGAAATTGGCGCTCGCACCATGGTAGGATCGCCAATTTCAAGCGCCCAAACCATGCTATGATTGCCAATTTTTTTTTGATCCTGACACCTGAAATCTATTCCAGGCGTCAAGATCCAAAAGAATTAAAAAATAATAATTTTTGGGACATTTTGAATATTACACGTGAAATGCAAACTTCATTTTAAGTAATTGTGAACTTGTTTAATTAGCATTTCCTTTTTCAGTTTCAATTATTGTAATACTGATATCTACAACGTTACAATTATTGCACAATAATGATTCAATGATATAGTGTCATTCATCATCTCCATAAGTTCGAAATTATTGTAAATTTGTAATACTGATACGTAAAACATTACAATTATTGCACAATAACGATATTACGATATATTGTCAGATTTGTCACACTGTCATTCATGGTCTCCATAATTTTGGATTTTGCAGCCATTTTTTAATAATTTTATTATTCAGTGTATAAACATTTGTTAGTTTTTCTTTCTAATATTACTTTAATTTCGATTRTGACTCTGTTTGGTTGGGTATAAAATATTTTTCATGAAAATTAAATCATTTTCTTTCGTAGTCACATCACATTTCAAAGGAGTATAATTTCCCTTACAATGATGRAAAATCATTTTTATTTCAAAATAAAGGGGAAAATATTTTCCTTTTACCTCTTGTACACTCYTCTCATTATCTCCTCACACCGTCTAATCATTTTTCCTATTATCCCTCATTTTTTTYCATGAAAATTGTTTTCCATTGTCAATTRTTTTCCTTGAAAATTATTCTACGTTGAAAATCTTTTATACTCTTACCAAATGGTGCTTATATGTAAAAATTTATACCCACTTCATTACATTTTCATCCAACTTTCTAATTTTATTCTTTTTTGAAATAATAATTTTATTCTTGTATGAAGTATATTTATTGTAATGTGTTTTTTTTTTTAATCAAAATGAAACATGCATGGTGCTTGTTTTGATTTCATACGCAACAACGAATACATGGTTAATTAATTGACTGCCAAAAGAAACTGCACTTGATGATCCCAAACCCGATCCTACGCCATAGTTGTTGCGGAACCGACTTTTATGGTCTTTTTGGTTATTGAGATTAAATGGTAGAAATGAGAATGATATTTAAGTGTAATTTTTTTTGGTACTACTACGAGGAGTTTTCATCGCCTTTGGCGAGTGGACCTTGCGGGAGTTTAAATTGTATGGGTATCTCGATGGACAGCATCCCTCCCAACTAGAATTTTTTTCATTTTCAAGGCTCAAACTTGAGGTCAGCCCGTAACCACTCAAGTCAGCACTAGTTGGCCTGATATATTTAAGTGTAATTTAAATAAGGAATAACTCTATGGAAAATTGAGTTGCTCACAACTTTTCCATAAGAAACAAATTTACTCCAAAATTATGTTTTTCTCTTTATTCAAACACAAAATAATGAAGTTTTATTGTCACTCATTACCCCTTGGTCGGGGAGTGGAATTGAGTCGAGTGGTAATGAAGAAAAAAATGGTTTTTTTAAAAAAATTATGCAATGACATTACTATATGAATGAACATACTCCATCCGTAATAAAAATAAATACAACAATTGTACTTTTGACACTATTCACGATGGTCACTTTGACCGTAATTTATGACTTATACATAAGAAAAAATGTAGTCATTTGAGATCTTGTTGGATTCGTCTCGACATGTAGTTTTTATGATCTAGTATTTATAATTTTCACAATTACATAATTAAATATATTAATCTTTAAAATTTTATCTCATCATACGTGTAAAGTACAATTATTGCAATAACTTTGTTACAGAAAGAGTAGATTATCTTCATATATATTTATATACAAATTATTTCTCATCGCCGCAATTTATTACCAATAAACAAACATGCCATAAATTCAATAAATCATTTTCCAAGGTTTAGGAGTCATGACATTGGAGCACGTGCAATTGCTTACATTTTAGTAGGATTGAGTTCACCGTAGCTAGCTAGGGGAGTGAGAGCCCAAATTGTATCTCGGCTCCCCACTTATTTCTTGTAGTTCATTTACTCTAATCATTTTGGCTACATAATAATCATAATAACTAATAATATATAATAATAATAATATACAATAACTTGTAGATACACTCTGTAAAGTTGTATCCTGGCTCAACCCTACAATTTCTTAGTAAGATATTGTCCTTTTTTGTATGCTTGTATAACGCTACCAAGTTTTGGATTTTTAAAAACTAATAACATAAACAACTAATATTAATAATAGTGGTATTTGCTATCATCCTAATATATGCGGTATGTGATCGTTGCTGGCACGAAAGTGCATTATGGACAAGTATGGGAATGACGTTACTTCGGCTATATTGTTTCTGGTTTTCTTCCTTTTCCTTTTCTTTTTTAGGGAATTAAATAGAGAGTGAGGATTGTTGCGTGTTTGATCAAATGAGATTCGACGTCTCTAGATATCAGGTGTGGGCACGAGCACTAAACTTACAACTTGTAGTATATCGGATTTGCTATTGTTAAAGGAGTGGGAGTCAGATTGTTATCTCAACTCCCTTCACTAAATTTATTGTAATTGTTTTAATTCTCGTACGTAGTTATGAAGACTTAATAGTAACTAAATTAGTATTTCATAAGATATTACTGACAATTAATACAATATGGTTTCTAAAAGGGTTGAATTCGAAAATGACGCAAAACTAAAAGTGTTCTTAAGACATTAGATATTAATAAATTAACTAAAAGTCAGAATACTAAAGCTAAAATAAATATGATTGATCAATAGAAGCGTGTTTTTGAATTTATGTATAATAATATTTCAAATTTTAACCATTTTGGACAACATTTAATATTAAACTAACGTTCCGGAGCACTTGATTGTGAGGGAGATTTGAAATTCGACATTTTCTTACTTTTTAACGGTAGAGCGTGAATCCGCATATCGGCCGTCGTTCTCATTGATAATGAAATCGACTCATAGGATAAGAGTATACTCTCAATCTTTTGAAGAACATTACTATAATGAAATTCTAGAAAGCTTTGAATGATTAGAAAAGTCTCCCTTGAAAAAATAATTAGATTCGTTTACGTTCAACTGAATTGAATTGTTTCTAGATATTCTTATTTCTTCCCGTGGCTCATTTTGTATTAAAAAAAAACTGAATTGTTTTTAAGATAAGGAAATTAGTAAGAAAAATTAATGAACTGAATAAAATAGTTTAATGAATAGTCCCTTCAAAATACATTATAGACTCAATAACAACAAAGTTATTCAAAATATATTAAAGTACTTTGAGTACTCCGTTACGTACATAATTCTCGCAATAGTTGACTTTTCACGTATTTTGAGAAGAGATTTAACCTACTAAACATCAAAATTAATCAAATAATTCTAATAATGAAGAATAATATGATTGTTTATTGTGTTGAAATTATTTGATTAATTTGATCGTTTACTAAGGTTAAATCTCTTCTTCAAAATACAGTGAAAAGTCAAATGTTACGAGAATTAGTTACGAGAGGAGATTTTTTTTAATTTTTTTGTTTATCAAATATCGATCATCTTTTAAACTAAAATAATATGTGATGTTATATATATGTTGTTTTGACAATCGTTATCACAGTAATACTTTTAGTTTCTATCAAGAAGTCTTTGATCTAGTATTCTAATAAATATCAAGTTCAAATCTATTTACCCGTAATCTCGTTTGTATTTGCGTTACATGGTTCATAAAATCAAAATTGTTATGTAACATCGATCAGTTACACGCATGTACTCTTTGTTGATTCCAAATTGCACAACAAAAGTAAACCAGATAGTTTCAATTGGATTTGAACTTGCCAAAAACATTAAACTCAATACAGCCAATAGAAAAATAATGTGTAAATATATTATTTTCTTCTACCAAAAAGAACAGAAAGCATTAATG
Organism: Bassia scoparia; assembly: GCA_008642245.1. NCBI lineage: Eukaryota > Viridiplantae > Streptophyta > Magnoliopsida > Caryophyllales > Amaranthaceae > Bassia > Bassia scoparia. The sequence goes on from SNQN01000690.1 coordinate 41,447, forward strand.
CAAATTTATATTGTAAGAATACATATAAATTTCAACCAAAATATATATCACGTTAAAACTAATTGCTCATATTCGAATCACAATAGTTTTAAATTAACCTATTTAAAGCAATGCATATGTAAGTCAACACTAATATTGACTTAAGACTGCTATTTCGTTTTTGTGTTTTGGAACATCATTAGAGATTAATCTTCCTAGCTAGAAAATTCCAATCACCAAATGTAAGATTCCATAATATAGAGAGGAAATAACTCCAATAGACTATTGATCTCCAATATGTAAGTAAACAACAATCTATAATGATCTTTTTTTACTAGACTAATCAAAAGTATAAGATAACAATGTGATATGTTAAAAGAAATGAAGCTTACTTTTGACAAAACATCCATTATTATTTTTCCTTGAATAAAATTATGAGATTGAATTGCTAAAAGATGATTACTCTTCTTTTGACCAGTTTTATAAGAATAATGGAAAAAAATGATATAAGAATATATAATAGAAAAAATGATGGTTATCTTAATTTATACTAGAATTAGTCTCAAATTTTGGACTTGAACTACAAGTTATTATTCTTATAAGATTCCAATTTCAATAACCTGAGAAATTCTCCTAATTTGGCATTTATGGTGGAATCTAAGATTCATTCTTTATCACTAACTTTCTTTAATGAAAATCTAAATTCAATTACTATAAAATTGGAATCAGTAATTGTGCTCCTAACCTTCATGACTCTGACAGTCATCGACATGAGTATGGTAGGATTATTACTCCATTTCTTAGAAGTTTCTTTTAATTAGTCTTACCATATAAGACTTTGTGTAATTTTTTCTTTTATTTTATATTATGGGTTTCCGATCCATTTTTCCACTATAATAATTTTGGTACTAAGGCACTGTTTCTTTTGACCTAATTGTATGATACTTTAGCTCAGTTTCGTCTATCCAGTTCAATTCTTTATTTATTACTAAGTTTAATTTAATTTCATTCAGTTCAATTATAATAATAAAAAAAAACACGTTTTTATTTTTTCTCTTGAAGAACAATTTGTACTCGGTCGCTTCTATCTTAACTCGGTCAGTTACTGTTTCATATAGCAAAATGATCCATATGGGTTTTAGGTTTTGTGGGAAGAACAATTTAACCATTTTCATACTCTTCCACAGTATAATTATACATCTACTCCGTATATATAATCCCATTAGGCCGGCCATTACTCAGTATATATTACTCGTAATTTACAAATATAATATTCAAATTATGATTATGATTATGATTTGATATTCAAATGTTTTGGGACTAATTCAAATGCTTTGCTATGTAAATTTCAAAAATGTTTAAAAATGAAAATTTCAAATTARAAAATTATTTTAGCATTTTTTTCAARTTTTTGATATTTGATTAATCTTTCTATTTCYTTTGTTAATTAATTAGCTCATTTATTTTAAAATTTTAAATTATTAGTAACTTAATTAAACTCACATAGGTCGATAGGTTATATATATACTAGATTGTTTTGCACGCGATGCGTGCTTTGCTATGAAAATTTCAAAAATGCTTAAAAATAAAAATCTAGATATAAACACCCTTAATGAGCCAAGGGGGAGCAATGGTGTCCCCCTATTAAGAGACATAAACACTCTTAATGATGTAAAAGTCTTAATTGCCACTAATTAAAAAAATAAATTCTCTTTATTTTTTGTACTTTCAATACTAAGCAACATAAAAAAAGGTATATTGACTAATTTTTTCCAATGAATAAAAAAAGAAAATTTAATTAATTAGTGTAAAAACATTCAAATAAAAAAACATTGATTACATTGACTAATTTATTCCATCGAATAACTTAAACATTGCAAATTATTTTGAAAAAGTTTATTTAATTAGTATCTCTATTATATAAGACAAGGGGAGCAATGGTGTCCCCTATTAAAAGACATAAACACCCTCAATGATGTAAAAGACCTAATTGCCCTTAATTAAAAAAATTCTCTTTATTTTTTGTACTTTCCATACTAAGCAACATAAAAAAAGGTATATTGACTAATTTTTTCCGATGAATAAAAAAATAAAGTTTAATTAATTAGTGTAAAAACATTCAAATAAAAATACATTAATTACATTGACTAATTTATTCCATTCAATAACTTTTTACACTAGGCAGAATTATTTGAAAAAAGTTTAATTATATAGTATGAAAATATACAAATATAATATCATTAATTACAATAAACAAAATTTTCACATGAATCTAGTATCATTCAAATTTGAAAATCATAGTTGAATTAATATATTATTTAAATTATTATGTATCAATATATATTTTTGTTGTCAAGTGTAATTTAACATTTCATCTCTTGTCGAGAGATTCAATGAAAGAAAAAATTACATGGAAATTTGAAAATTATAATAACTCGCTGCCATTGTTAGTTTGAAACTGTACCAATTACATGACTTTTTCTCTAATTGAATATTGTTTAATGTAAATTTTAAACTGCCGCACGTATCGCGTGTTTATAGTGACTAGTATAATAGAGATCAATCACGGCGACTTAAATTCAAAATGATAATATGAATATGCACGAAAATAAATAAATAATCAAGCATAATTATATTATGTATGATATAACACATTCATTAAGATTCTATATGCAAAGAGCATTTTTAGCTTTATGATATATACTCCGTAGTACAATGAAATGATGAATAAAATCTATTGAATTGTAGGCAAAAATAAATACTATTTTGAAATACAAGACATGGGAAAAAAGTCATTTTTCTTGGAGGCACAATTATTTTGTAGACACTCGACTGAAATTAAGCAAATGACTTGCTAAATAATATATTTTGTCATTAATTAATTTTTTTATTATTAATATTATACGTATGCATGAGCCAATGACAGTTTGATAGGTTTGATTAATGAGTATGATTGAGATTTCTCTAGAAGGTCTTCTTCCCCATATCTGTGATAGTAAAAGCAAAGCAAGCAAACATTAATATTTCATACAAACAAAATAACACAATCATCGTAATGCAGAATTGCAGATTCCTAAAATCAGGGTGCAGTCACAGATGCGATACACATAGATCTTAAATTCTCCTCATCTCTACAACTAAGCGTCGTTGACTGCTAAACTATATTGGTACTCCGACTTATTAAACTATTTCAAGCATATTTTTAATCTATTTCTATTCATTGTTTCAACCAAATGAACAAATTATGGTACTGCTCTAATGCAAAGGGTTAATACTTAATTGGTGTTGATTAATATTCATTATAAAATGGTGTTTTACAAAGTAATATACAAAATTCTAAGTTTAAACAAAACTATTTTCATTCGATAACAATTTAAAATAACTAGCCTCTTGACCCGTGCATAATGCAGGGGCTTTGATTATATACTTTTGTATCAATTTATTTTTATTTTACATTGAAGTTCATCATTATTCACAAATGAAGAAATATCTCTACTCCGTAACCGTAAGTAAGTTTCAATATAAAGAAAAAAAAAATATTGCGTATGTCTATGAATGTGGAGTCTGTGTAATTTCATCTTTTTAAACATTATAATTATTTATCATTATTAAATGATATTAATTATAGTAAAATACAAAATAAATATGCATGGCAAATGTAAAACCAAAGTTCAATTAAATTCGTGATCGAAGGAGTATATGATCTAATCCTTATAATAGTTTTAGAAGCAAATGATTAAGATCTATTATTATATCTTCTTTCAATTAGTTCTAATTCTAACATACAATTCAATTCTTAAAGAAAAATGATAATTATCTAGTTTATGACTATAATATAATAACATCAACTAAATTTGAAGTGTGTCCACTTTTGAAGAAAGAAAATTTGAGAAAATATAATATAAAAATCAAAATCAGATAAAAAGAGGGGAAAAATTGAGTAAAAAAAAATAAATCAAGAACAGGAAAAAAAGAGAAATATTGATAATTGAAAAGTTATTATATTTAAAATGGTGAAAAGAGAGAAAGAGAGAATAAAAAACCAAGAGATTATAAAATTGACAAGTTTGACTAATTAAAATTAAATGTGATTATTTAAAATTTATAGAATTTAATATTTTTCAAATGAAAATTGATGATGAGAGTTTTTTTCATGATGTCGCATGTCATTCATAATGAGAATTAGAAGATATGATGTGAGACATTTTAGATTATGGATCGGAATTGTTTTATATTAGTATAGATTTGATGTGATCTTAGTGGAACAAAGGAGCATGATCCCACCATCAAGATATTTTGGAGCGGAATTTTTTTTTAAAAAAAAAACGTCTATGAGGTTTTTGTGAATCATTTTAACTTTTTATGTGACATTATTAGATTGGAATTTGCTAATTAAAAAACAATAATCAAAATAGTCTCAATTTGCGCTTGCATTCTATAATTTGCAAGAGAGTGAGGCACTCCTCAGGGGCACCGGTGCGAAGAGTGGGATCRGGGAGATATTAAACGAGGTAGARGAAGATAAAAAWRACTTAGTCGRAAGGAGTTAGAAAGGATCTAAAACAGTTGAATTTGCAAGAGAGTTAGGCTCTCGATCGTAGAGAGTGAAGGGCGGAGGAAAAACTATGTAGATTACTTCTCGAAATAATTACTTTTGATTCATGCTAGCCGACTCAACATACGGGATTAAGGTTCTGATTGATTGATTTCATTCTATAATTAAGGCATAATTGGTCGYAACAACACCAACCTTGGGTCGATGTGCATGAAACAATACCAACTTGATCGGGTGCACATAACAACACCAGCTTAACTACTACGTACYGGGTGCAAGAAGTAGCATACGTGAGGTTTGTGACGAAATATTTTATTGGAATTCGACCAAAATAAAATTATTTTTAAAGCTTTGTATTCAAAAGTCATTAAATAAAGTAGAAAATGTTTTTTATTTTAGCCAAATTATTTCTTTACAAACCTCATGCATGTTATTACTTATACTCAGTAGCCAAGTTGGCGCTGTTATGTCAAAATCTAAAAATTTGTAAAAAAAAAAATGAAATAAAACAACCAAACAACACCTAAAAATTTGTAAAAAAATGAAATAAAACAATTTTCACATATTAATAGAAAACATCTCAGTTTTTACATTTTTGTGTTCATTCACGTAAATAATTTAATGACAAATAATTTGACTATTTTACATAGAACTTTCAAGTTTTTATTTTATTTACGGATTTTTCACAAGGTACCCTCGTGGTTTCATTTTATTCACCAGGTACCCTTATAGTTTTACAAATTCACCTGGTACCCCTCGGTTTCAAACAATAACACCGTATGCCTTTTTATTCACCGATTAAGGGAAGTGTATGGAGACTAGAAGTTTAACTCTAATATCCATTAATGGCATATGGTGTTATTGTTTGAAACCTGAGGGATACTAGGTGAATTTGTAAAACCATAGAGATACCCGATGAATAAAATGAAATCACGAGGGTACCTCGTGAAAAATCCGTTTTATTTATGTCACATTTTACAGTTGACACCCAAATCAACATATATCAAAATTCGTGTTGTTAGGTGCACCCAATAAAATTCTTATTTAACATAGGTATAATATAAAAGAGCTAACACGAACACAACTTATTTTTATAAAATGAAGTAGCACCAATAAAACTAGAATTACTCTATCCGTAACAAAATAAACACAACAATTGTACTTTTGTCACTATTTAACTTTTTTTACTTTGATCGCAATTTGTGTCTAATACATAAGAGAAAATATAGTCATTTGGGGTCTCATTGTGTTCGTTCCAACTTGTAGTTTTTTTTATCTAATATTTTTAATTTTTACAAATATATAATTAGAGATATTAATCTTTAAAGTTTTGTCTCATCATGCGTGTAAAGTACAAATGTTGCAATTATTTTATTACGAAAGGAGTATTTAAAATCATAGATATACAGTATAAACTAATAAACACAGTAGAATACAGCCTAAAAGCATGCATGTTTGTTGATTTGGTGGACATAATCATGATACCAATTAGACACTTGAATTTCTCGCTCCCATTAAAATAGTTGGAGAGAAGCGAGCAAGATATTTATCTTGGCACAGTTTCACCACTTCATTGTTTGGAAGTGTGACCATCACCACTCTACTCAATTCCCCCTCACTAGGATGAGATGGAAGCACCACAACTTTCCCATTTCCCACAAATGCTGACTCATCGTAGACCGCGATTTTGATTGGCCCGTACCCTTCCACGAAAGMAGCCGAATACGGGCCCACTTTCTCGAGATTYAAAAAGACCAAATTGCCCTTGTCAAAGGAACGAGGTGGGGGGAGGTTGTTGTTGCTATGGTCCAACCACTCAATCAATTCGAGAATATTTTGTTTGTCAACCTTGTCAATTTCTTCTCCTATCACCTTGGTTGCTTGTTGTAGGTCATCTACTCCAATTTTATTATCACCCATTTTGGTGTAGATCGTGCAATTACCGAAAAACCCTTGGTCCAACCCYAGTAACTTTCTTACGTCTAAACCAACGGACATATYGACAAGCTCATTGGTCTGGCCTTTTACTCTACTAATACAAATCCAAAGTAGTGCGGCCAGAGCTACAAAGGGCGAAGGATCCGGTCCATTCAAGCCCGCCGAGTTGATGCAAGATCGAACCATGTGATCCGAAAATGAAAGAGCAACGGTCTTTGAATTTTGGGCCGTAAGTGGGCTTGGGCTTTCTAAGAGGGATTTGTAATGATTGATCAAGTGGTTGTTGGGCTGATGGTGGGCCCTTTTGAAGTCCAAAGAATTAGTGGGTAAAGAGTGGAAGAATGGTGGAATAGAAAAGTTGCCAAGAAGAATTTTGTCAGCCCAAGCCTTGATGAGTATGGTTGCACTTGATGCATCAGTAAGAAGATGTGAGCAACTCAAGCCTATAGCCATTCCACCTTGCTCAAATATAGTCACCTGCATTAGGAACAACCATGATAAAATTCTTAGAAAATAGGTTAATTTATATGTTCGGGTCTTTCAAATGTGTAAAATTYCTGCGAAGGCCAAAATCATGTAAATATTATGAGAAGATGATCATAGTYGTCTTATTGAGCTGTAGTAACTCTGCAATTGGTATTTTTATGCATCAAGTATCGTTATTTTGCATGTATTCTTTATACGATTGTTATATTTGTGGGGATTCAATTTTCAATTTAACATGTTGGGATTCATGTATTGAAAATGATCCTAGAGTCATATACGATATTTTACATGGATCAAATATGGCTATTTTTAAACCATAGCCCAAACTAGATCTTAAAGTTTAAAGTTTTAGTAAAATTACAATAAGTATTTTACGCTGAGGATGAGGAATACTTAAATAATTAAAGCTTTCATTCTGATTCCAAAAGTACCTAAAATCAATTCTCAATTTTATCATTGTGACTCTACTAGCGAAAAACAGAGAGCAAGTATTTTACTCTTACCGTAATATAAACGGTGGCCCAATAATAAGGGATATGATACCAATCTTCCCAATGTACAAGCTTCTTCTCTTTCCCTTCRTCAACATTTTCTAACCAACTTTCAACACTTCCCTTAGCAATAGCTTCTATTATCCTTATTCCTGCATCATTACACTTGACCATCCATTTCCCCTCCTCGTTCTTAATTAATCGCCCCGTTATCACCGGAAAATACGACGTGACCTCCGATAGTACCACCCTTAACCTAGCGCTTAGCACGGCCGTAGGCAATCCGGGAGGAGTTTTGTAGTAATAAACCATTTTAATGTGGTGCTTTTCCATAAGAAGATCAAGACTAGATAATTGGATTTTTGTGCCTGGTGGTATTGGTTTAGTGGTTGCAATTATTCTTTTATGATATTGTGTGAACTCTTCCATCATTATTACTTGGTTCCTAGTTCTTGTATTTTTATGTTTGATTAAGTATAAATGCTAAGAAAATGTGCTTGTATGATTATTTATCTTTGGAGGGCTTGGAAACCAGACCTGTGTGGTGTTGTCTTGTCTTCAATCACTAGCCTTCTGATGTCTGCAACAGACACCAGTGATTTTACTATGTTTAGGTTTCACTCCGCTAATTCTTCACGAAACATCAGTGATCAATTGTAACTCGGCAAGTCACACTACACGTTACTGAGAGATTCAATACGATTTTTGGAAACTTATTGATCCTACGTAAGATATTTACTTGGGAATTTACTCGTGTAATTGAATTTATGTCGAGCTTTACAACGAACTATATGCCTCTATAAATAGGAGTATATTATGTTTGATATACCGTATTATAACCTGGATATTAAGTATTCGTAAATAGTAACGTGGACTACATTTTTGGGTAAAACAATCATCTTGCCTGGTCGGCAGATATTTTATACTAGATTGGTATCGACGGTACTATGTTTCAATAATCGTGCAATGGCTCTTTGTGCGTCTGATCTAACTAGTATTTTCATCTCAAAGGTAAAGTATTTTCACTTCTGACTATGGATTTTCCTTCTTCCGAGCCTTCAAAGAGTATTCTTATTGTTCGAGATGCAACATGATATCAATGATTCCTTACGTCTGAACATTTACTGTAAGTATGTTTCATTTGCAATGATTCTCCTATAGATCATTATATCCGCATGTTGCATATAGTTGTAAGAACTCTAAAAATTCTCTTGTATCGCTCTTAGATAGAGTTATTTTGGTGAGAAATATTCTGTAATTAGGATCACTAAATGGGTTGTGACGGATTGTGTAGTATTGCAGCAGTTCTCGCACTGTGTATATGAAGTGCTGAGAGAGTTCAAGGCAGGACAATAGCAACACTGGGTTGAGATGTGGGATTCTTTGTAGGTGGAGAGCTTCATACAGTGAAGAAAGTAGAAGGGTTATCTACTCACCTCTCATTCAATTATTAGAAGTAGATGATGTAAGTAATAATTACAATAGTAGGACCAAGAGTGGCACTTCAGCGATAAGTGAATGTGAACGAGTACGTTACATCCTATAGTTTTGTGTTACTTATTTTATTGACTCGACTACTATAACTGCTGTTCTACATACACTAAATCTATAGGACCATTCTAACTGTTAACTAATAATCAACACTACGTAATGACTAGTTACAAGACTGCGATCTCATAGGTGGCACAAAATTGCACCTGCACAAGTGAACAGATACGAAATAACGAAGAAATACTAATTCATTTAGATGGGCTTATCGTCGCATTTGGGCATGATAGAATTCTGCCCCACCCATCTACCACCATTGCTTGAGTAATGATCCTATGGGCAATGATCGGTTCAGAAAGGAATCTGTGACTTTAATACGCAATTTGGGACAGGTGTATTCTATGGCACGCCTCGACTTTCGAATTCATCAGGGTTTTAAAGTGCGTATAATCTGGCTACACTCCGGTGTTCATCTAGAGACTGAATAGGTTTAGTTCGTCGGTATCGTAGTGGATATGGGTGCTTTGCACGTGTGTGTCTGTAATTGGTGTGGCAGTCGTGACGTTGACTTTTTGGTTTGGAATGGTGATGCGTTTAGGACGTGATTATAATTGTATAACATATTTAGGGCTTAGTGGTTGTTAGATCTTTTATTAAACAATTATTTGTGGAGTTGCGCTTTGGATGGTGGTTTTGTGTTGGTGGTTTATGGTCACCCTAAATTGTGTGGTCATGTGAGCGAAGGTTGATAAGTAGTGAGATTATGAGGCTTGGAATAATTGGGGTCTGTTTGTGGGCTTCTAAGTGTTTTAGAGAAACACGGCGTTTAAGGATATGGATAGAGTAAAATATTATTATTGTAGTATGTATAGAATCTTATGGATACTTATTTAGAGGGAGATTATCTTATATAGTATATAAATACTCATCTTATTCGGACGAAGTAATAAACTTCAACGAATTAGTTCATTTCCTTAAGGAAAACTTATTGTTTCATCTTACACAATATAATTACTTTGACAAAGTTTAAGAAAAATATACCAACTATCGGACATATAAAATTTCTATTTATTATCTTTTTCACAATACACTAAATACACCCTACTATGATCATATTCCTTTTACGATAAGTTTAAGAATTGACTACGCTAACAAATAATCTCACGCCAAATTTATTATCTGTCGCTTAACTCTTTGGCTCGTGTTAACTAGTGGGCGTCTACCCTTTTTTGCTTTCTAACATTTTCCTTCTATACGCTACAATACTGATTCCTTTCTCTTAGTCTTATCTGCCATGATTATCTTCTTCTGTTTCTCGATGGAATTTTTTTATTTTTCAACACAACAACATCAAATTACTTTATGGCATTTTCTTCAATACCGTACTGTGCATCTCTACAAGACTAATTTCTTAGATTATTCATCAACTCTTTGCAAATCCCAATCACTAGTTTATGATTTAACCAAAAATTTTCAATATTCTCAATATAAGCAGCAGTAGTTTTCTAAATTAAGTCAATACTGTATTAATTACGAGTTGTATGTATTTATTATTCTAAACGATCTTAAATACCAATGCTGCCAAAAGAAAAGGAATCAACCATGACTTTCCCTTCAAATTAACTAAAGTTGTTTCATCATGCAAATCGGTAATTTTTTTTCCCACATATGGAGTTTGTTATTTATTTGGTAAGTCCATTTAT
>SNQN01000690.1:62381-85432 GCA_008642245.1 Bassia scoparia
GTATGATATATTTCACACGACTTTCAACAATAGAAAACCACAACAACGCTAAAACCTGAAAGGATTCTAAATGATATATTTGTCACCTTCTTCGGATCAAATATAACATGAGCCCATATATTTTCGACCCATATACAAATACCACAAGCCCACCTCACTCTTGATTTCTTCCATCCTCTCTCTCTCCTCTGACACCACCACCACGAACAAAAACAAGAACACCCAGCAAATCTCAAGATCAGATCACAATAACCCACCAATCATTCAACCCAGAAAACACCMCAAAAATCAAAATTTCTAGAGAGAGAAACTCCGTTTTTTTAGAGAGAGAAAGTTCAGTTTTTTTAAAAAATCAGAGTGATGGTTTATCCTGTAACAAGTTCGTGGGCTAGAGCTCTGGTTCAGATCTCACCTTACACTTTTGCTGCCATTGGAATTGCCCTCTCAATTGGTGTTTCTGTTCTTGGTGCTGCTTGGTATTTTCCCCTTCTTTGATTAAGATTATAATGCCTTTATTTTTTGTGGGGTATCATTGAATTGATAAAGTTTTTGTCTTTCAATCGATATTTATGTTTTAAGGGGATTTTTGTTACTGGGATTGTGTCGAAATTGTTAAAGCTTTTGACTTTTGGTTTAATTTTTATTTTTTTGCCGATTTATTTTACTGGGTTTATGTTATAATTGTTGAAGTTTTTGACTTTGAGTTTGATCTTTTGTATTTATAGGGGGATTTATATTACCGGGAGTAGTTTGATTGGTGCTGCGATCAAAGCTCCTAGAATTACATCCAAGAATCTTATCAGGTGAATTCAATTTTGCATATTGTTGATTTGTGTTTTAATTTTGTTGTGTTTTTGTTGAAGGGAGATCAGTCGACACTTGACTTGATCTTGTTTTTTACTTTGATCTTATCCTGTCTCTTATACACATCTGTTGAAGGGAGATCAGTCGACACTTGACTTGATCTTGTTTTTTACTTTGATCTTATCATTGTGCTTGATTAGGTTGTAAAGTTTTGATCTTATCATTGTCATGTTATCATTTTAGGTTCATGCTGACAATTAGTAGAATCATCATAGTATAGGAGTGAAGGCCATTTTGAAGTCTAGAATCTAGATTGTTAGATTAGATGCTTGATATGAAAATATTTGGGATACAATTACATACTCAATCGGCATTATCGAAACTGTTGAATATGCTATAARAAGCATGAATTGATTAATTGCTGCTGTGATTGGCATAGACATACACTGAGAGGTACTGCAAGGAAATTTACTAGAAGCTTCTCATTGTAGCCTTTTAGGTTTGCACAACTTTGTTGCATTATAGTTCAGTATAGGATTACAAGCTTACAACTTATATCGAGAAGAGGTGGTTAAGAGCAATATTGGATTGACACATTCATTACATATCTAAATTGACCCATGATATWAGTTCATTGCAAGGTGCTAAGGTCCTCAATGTTTTATACTAGCTTATTGTTAATGTGTTTGGGAAATTCTCATTGGTAGGCTTATACAAGTACTTTCCAAGATTCTCAATGGTAGAAATATTTTAAAAAGTCTCAAAGGTAGCCCAAAGTTAGTTTGTTATTGCTAAATGTAGGAGAAATTCCTAGTTTAGATTCAATCTATACCAAGTAGTGGCATTTTCGCAATAATGTGGAAAATAAATTCCCAAAATACCCTCAATTAATTGTGTATGAAAAGGCTGAACTGCCCTTGCATATGTTACATTTTACGAYAAATTGCCACTATCTATACCAAATATCAATTTGGTATAGATTGAATCTAAACTAGGCATTTCTCCTAAATGTAGCATTGATGATTGATTTTTGTTGAAAATGAGTGATTAGACCAACCTCTTAATGTTGCAAGAATAATGAAAAAAAAAAAAATGAAATTAAGACCAACTATATCTTCCTTGAAGAAATATTCATGGCAGATTTTAAGGGGTAAAATGACACCGTTTTAAGGAGAGAAGTCAAACAAAGTGAGTGTTAGTGTGTCACTGAATTGACGAGTCACTTATCATCTCTTTGTGTCACCCAATATTTGCTTCAATTAGATATCGCCTTATTTCCATCTCATCCTATATCACACGTCTCAGCCTTTACCATAAAATTAATATTTAGCAAACTCCCATTATKAATGATTGAATATAGAACAAGARTTATCAAGTTCCTTGWTAAGTGAAGTATTGGAGTAGAAGAGATTGTCAAAGCCTTTAACRATGTTAGTTATTCGATCGAGGGCCGAGGCAATCATCTAATTTGGTGGTTKTATTGGTTGGTGTCAATGAAAGTAGTAGATGTCAGTAATATTAGTGGTGGAGGTCTAATGGATAACATTGGTGGAGGTTAATGATGTTGGTRCTGCCATGCTGGTATGTGAAGACGTTGGTTGTTGGCGATGTTTATGGTTGTGCAGGCTGCAAAGGTTGGTGGTGGTGATAGTGATAGTAGTGGGGGAATGGTTAAGGAAGGATAGAAAGAGTGGRAAAAAAATTATTGAAGGATAAATGTTAGCTATTTTTTTTAGCTTCAACAGATGTTTTTATGGAACATGCCTTCTTAATATCCGTTTGGGAAAACTTTAGAAACAGAGGGGTACCTTTGAGAAAGTTATTTAAATATTGTACCTTTGAGAATTTTGAAAAGTTTAGGGCTACCAATAAGAGTTTCCCTCTGTATTTCTACTTTGTAGATTCAAGTGATGATTGACCTTAATAATAAAAAAGAACTGTGGTATGATAATGTTATGGAWTTCTTATCTTGAAGGTTTGAATCTGAATTTTGTTCATGTTGTTCAAAGCCTTATAAGTTGGCTGCACCTTTGCAATGAAGTGTATTAAGATTCTTTTTGCAGCTGCTTGACCGTTTCCACTGTTTTTTGTGTCGGTTCTCTGAATTTGGTCTTCTTCAAAGTTTGTCTGTAATTTTTAGATTTATTTGTAGATTTCTCTCTTGGTGCCTTTGCTTTTTGAAAGCTTTTGTGCATGACAATCTTGTCTGTAGCAGCTCCAGATTTATGTGACCCCAAATTAGGTTCAATATGTTTACTGCACTGAAGTTCCCCTTATAGATAACAATCATTCTTTGCATGGGATGTGTGCGATGATATAGTTGTCTTCATATTGATTTGTAAATGTTTTTACTTTTCAAAACAATATGAAAAGATGTATGATTCAGAACAACGTTAAACATAATATCGAAAACTTATCATTGTGCATAGCTTGAGGCGAGAATACTTAAAAAATCAAACAAATTATGAATCAACATTTTTGTAGATATATAAAGTTTGTAGTGACATTCAGAACAACGTTAAACATAATATCGAAAATTTATCATTGTGCATAGTTTGAGGCGAGAATACTTTAAAAATCAAACAAATTATGATTCAACATATTTGTAGATATATAAAGTTTGTAGTGACATATTTATAAGATTGAAGTATTCATTGTATTTTAGTACTTGAATGTGTATTGATTTGCTGAATTGATTGAATGATTATACTATCTTTGTAAATTATTGTAGTTATGTTTACCAATTTTAAACTTGTTATACACATATAATTATAAGTTAGGAGAGGATTAAATAATTGAATATATAATTCTTTGATAATGTTAAATCAGGGGGTACAATTGTTCCTAGAGTACTAATAGAGTAATCGATCTCTTCTTTAGTGAGATCTATGGCTTCATAGTATATCCTTCTACATTTTCTGTTTCTGATTATAGCTGAATATGCTCAGAAATCAGAATTTCATTGTGTACTGTGAGAGAACAGTGCTGTGGTAATGCAAATTAATGGAAGTAGAAAAACATGTCAATGGAATATATTTGGATATAGAAGATCTATTTGTTGTGCTTCTACTTGCTTGGTTAGTTTGTTTAACCAAGGTGCCTTTTGTTTTTCAGTGTAATCTTTTGTGAAGCTGTAGCTATTTATGGAGTAATTGTGGCGATCATTCTGCAGACGAAGTTAGAGAGTGTTCCATCACATCTCATCTATGAACCCGAGTCACTTAGAGCAGGATATGCAATCTTTGCATCTGGAATCATTGTGGGTTTTGCCAACCTTGTGTGTGGGTGAGTTTTCTTCTCTTGACCTTGAATGAAACTTCTGAAAATGTAGAASTGGCTATAGGAATGGGCGAGCTGAGCCACTCCAGTTGAGCCACATTATTGTTGCTGGTGTAGCTGGGGTAGGCTAGGTCTCCACCCGATCCATTTGTCACGAATGGTCCATTTTGTGTATTTTGCAATTAACCTATGACTCTGCAACAGGTTATGTGTGGGTATAATTGGGAGCAGTTGCGCCTTATCTGATGCTCAAAACTCCTCTCTGTTCGTGAAGATTTTAGTGATTGAGATTTTTGGCAGTGCCCTTGGGTTGTTCGGTGTGATTGTTGGCATCATTATGTCAGCCCAAGCAACATGGCCAAAGGCTCATTGACTTGCATCATCGGTCAGAAATTCATGTACACTTTGAACCTCACTCCATTTCCTCGTTAAGTAGTTGGAATGCAGGTCATGTTGTGAGATCAACCTTTATTTGCCTTGTAAATCTAAAATATCTTGTCTAGCCCCTCAAATTTGAGATCATGATAGTATTATTTTTATGGTGCATCGCGGCAGGTTTTTTTTTTGTGTTATTCTATTTTTTGAATAATGAAGGAGGAGCTCACTGCTTTGATTCCTGAAACTCATCAACTAGATGTGATTATTGTTTGTTATTTTGTGAATTCTCATCATTGTTACTCAACAATAAGGTTCTGTTCCTGAGCTCTTCAAGCTTTTTGAACATGTTTAGTGCAATTACTGTAATATTAGTGTTTTAACTCTTAACACAAAAGGTTGCTTTTCCATTGCTACTAAATTTCTCAATCACTAGTTACATCTAACAACTAACAGCTATTTATTTTATCACTACTTCTCGCGATATCATGTACTGTATGATTTGTTTCATCTTTTTCTTGTTCCTCGCCATAGTTAGCAAGCCACTCGGAGGTGGCATGATTTTCCTTAATGTTGGAAGATCACGACTTCTGGATCTGATTTTTGAATGAGTTCATGACATCGCCTAAGCTTTTAAAATGGCACACATTCTCATCCATAGTCTGTATTATTTGGCAAAATGCTCATCACAAGCAGTTGTCCATTTGAACCATGAGARTTCCCCASCCTATGTTTCTCGCCATTTTAAGTGTCAACATCACACAATACATCC
This sequence comes from Bassia scoparia, assembly GCA_008642245.1. NCBI lineage: Eukaryota > Viridiplantae > Streptophyta > Magnoliopsida > Caryophyllales > Amaranthaceae > Bassia > Bassia scoparia. Next base: position 67,612 of record SNQN01000690.1, read on the forward strand.
ATCATCTGCTGCTTGAAATGTTGTGCAAATACCAAACCCAGCAATATAAGCTGTCTCCAAGAAACCTTGGTGGTAAAGAATGATGCCATCATTCTTGCTATACCRAGAACTCCCTTAGCAGCACCGTYTTAGTCGAGAGTGTATTAGTCAGAAATTCCAATATGAGAGTGTACTAAGTACTAAAACCATGTTCTCGTCAACTTATTGCAATAAGTTCAGTTCAGTAGTAATAAGTTCACTACAGTAAAAATAAAGTTCAATCCTTAAGAAATTTGTTAAGTTCAGTTCAGTAAATTTCAGTTGACGAGAACAAGGCCTAATCCGTAGGTGCAAATACTGAAATCACAGTAAAAAAAAATCAACATATGCATCACGTTAGCCTGTCCCAATTCGGATCAACAGGTTCAGTTATGGTTGAACCCCAAACAGTTCAGTTCAATCAGTCAGGCGTGGTGCGTGCTCAGGATTCAGTTTAAGAAAACGAGACAAAGGGTCACGTTCGGTTCGAAGTCAAGTTGCAGGTTACCAGGTTGATAACAGTGTCAGTCAATCAGTTCGACCTCAAGTTCAGGTTCAGTTCAGTTCAGTTTTGGAGCGGATTGAAAGCAGTTATCATGTTTAGGTACAGTCAGGTTCAATTCAGTTAAACTAAGTTCAGTCAGTCAGTTCAGTTGCATGTGGTTGGTAATCGTGTTCAGTTCAATATCAGTAAAACGAGTTCAGGTTCTAGGTTTTGGTTGGATATCTGGTCGGAGTTCAAATTCAGTTAAAACGAATGTTCGGTTCCAGTTCAGGTTCATCGAGTGTGTTGGTTGGTATCGGTAGGTCAGTTCAATTCAGTTTAGAGCGAGTTATTGCAACTTTCGAGATCCGAGTTCATTTTGGTTCGTTATGCGGTTTAAGATCAAGGGTCGCTTGGTACTAATAGTTAGTTCAGTTTGGTTTCGGTTTGTGATTCGGTTTCGGTTCAGCAGTTCAATTACAGTAAAGGTTAGAGCTTGCTGTTGCATTTCAGTAGTTGATATATTAGTTAGACAATTCATGATAATTCAATAGATGTCATGTTCAACTCAAGTTCAATTTCGAATTTGGTTGATTTCATATGTGAGTTCAATTCAGGTTGGTTTGTTTTATGTTGGTTCTGTTAATTCTGTTAAGTTGGAATGGGATTGGTTCGAGTTTGAGGTTTGGTAGAATTCAATTTAAGAGCCGTCAATTATTGAACAAGATCAGAGTCAAATTTGATATTGCGATTTCGGTTCAGTTTCAATCATGCATTTAGTTGAGATTTAGTCTCAATTCAGTTTTGGATGATATAAGTGTTAGTAAGCTACAATTCTATAAAACACATAAATTCATTTCAAGAATCAACTCGATGGGTTTTGTATCGCATTGAGTTATACATCTCCCGTAATTGTTGAAGGTTATCGGTGGCTAGGATTCGTTCGGGGTAATTGTTTATTTGATCGGTTCAAATAGTGCGATCGAGTTGTGATCCATGTGGGTTTAGATCTGAGCTTTGGTGATCACGTTTTCATACCTGGGGAGTTATTTACATGATCATTGTCATATTGATTGCATTGTTACTATTGTTGAATACGACATAATTTACATGTTCCATGTTGGTTGAAATTGAGGGAATCGTGGTTGGTTTACATTTGTCGCTGATATTCTTTCAGCATGCTCACTGTAGCAAAGCCTAGGGCAAATTCAGTTATCGGCAGTATTGCATTTATTTATATTATTAATATGCAGAGAATTGTAATAGCATGGTTACATGTTGTAATGCAGTTGTTGCTGAGAGCGCATTTTTGGCTAGGATGATTTGACATTATAAAGAGAATTCTATTGAAGATGGTCGTATAGTGTTGTCTTAAGTCTTGTACAGCACAGTAGATTCGGGAATCATTGCAAGCAATTTCAATACTACCATATGTATTATATCTTTGAGTCAAACTTGCAGACAGACAATACTTATACTATATCTGTTCATAGTATGAGAGAAATTTTCAATAATTGATTCATCAAATGTTATAGAATAACAATGAATATGTATTACGTAATATACGAGTAACTCATATATATTTATTCATGTTTTATGTGTCATTAGTTATAATTACCCATTAACCTAACATTATCCTCATATCAAATTCAATTTACTTATTTATCATTAACATTACATCTCATCTCAAAATCTCCCTTCAAAAAAATAAATAATGTCTATCTCAAAATCTCAACAAATTATTTATATAAATAATTAATTCAAAGTGTAAAATTATCTAATAAAAAGTGTAAAATTCTCTAATTATTTATTTGGTTTATTTTAGTTTTTTTCAATTAAATTTAGTTTCATTTGTTTAGTTCAGTTAATCGTAGTTCAGTTTTAGTCTATTTTAGTTTTAGCTTATTATTTTATTAATGTTCAGTTAATTTTAGTTCAGTTAAGTTCAGTTTCAGTTAATCTCAGTCATAATCAGTTCAGTTGATTACGGTTCAGTTAAGTTCAGTTGTCAGTTGTATTACTGTTCAGTTAAGTTCAGTTTCAGTTAATTTCAGTTCAGTTAAGTTTCAGTTTCAGTTAAGTTATTCAGTTAATTTCAGTTCAGTTAGTTCAGTTCAGTAATTTCAGTTTCAGTTTATTTAACAGTTAATTTCAGTTTTCAAACAGTTATTTCAGTTTCAGTTTGTTCAGTTAGTTACAGTTCAGTTTCAGTTTATATTATCAGTTAAATCTTCAGTTTCAGTTTGACTCATTCCAGTTAAGTTCAGTTACAGTCATTTCAGTTCAGTTAATTCAGTTTTATGCAGTTTATTCAGTTAAATAATCAGCTTGATAACCAAAATTGACAGCCTCTAATCACAGTAAAATTCTCACAGACCACCATAACAATACAGCTTTAAAGGCTTGTTAGCTATGTTACTGATGGAAAGCACTCTCTTTACAACAGTCAGTTTTCATCTGTCAATATGTCTGGAATGCTAGAAAAGAAAGGTACATTCTTCTGTTGGATCTCGAAGCAATCCTCAGAAGTAGCAAACTTTGGATCAAAAGGTTGTCGGTCAGGGAGACTAAGACCTTGYTTTACTCTACCAACACGTCGAGAGTGTAGCACTTGATTAGCAACAACAGGCAAGCGAGTGGACTGATACTCTGAAAGAGCAGACTGTAGACTCTCTGAGCCCCACTTCTTGAGACATTTGCCTAGTACTGCTGCRTCGAGAAGTGACATGTTCGTGCTTCTCARGCAATGAGGAGTCGAAGGATGAGCTGCATCTCCTACCAGTACAACATTGTTCCAGAAGATCCGTTCTAGAGGRTCAGAGTCGTAAATCAAATTGACAAATGGCTCTTCTGTAGCTTTCATGAGTGCTACTAGCTCAGGAACCCATATCTTYTCTGCATCTTCTTGCATCTGCTTGATTGTATCTTTGCTCACTTTTAAGGTGACTGAATTTTTCTGAAAACAAATTCCAATGATTCATTTATCAAAGAATTTTAGACTATGCCAASCTCTTATACATAATGGGAGCATTGGCGTGTCAAGCTGCAATWTGAAACATTAGTCGAAAAATTTCGAGTGTTCATGCCCATGTCCGAATGGTAAGTGTAATTTTCTTTCTTAATCGATAAATGCTAAGTAATTCAATWGACTAGGTTAACAATAGAGYTGAGAACAAAWTTTCACCTTAATTTCTGGCTCTGGCTGATTGATGTACCAAATCCAATTCATCCTTTTATTTAKAAGCTCATAGAGCACACAATGAGTTTGSGGTCCAAGATCAAAGTATAAGCATCTTCCGAGATCTTGATACGCCCTTCGTAACCCTTTAATGGTATCGGAGTCTTCATTACCTGAAAAATCATACACCCCTCTCCACGCACAATATCCTGCATACCTGCAGAAGAACAAAACTGATGGTTACATCAGCAGCAGCTGATGCCTGATGTACTGATGTCAGAAACAATAGGTATATTCTGTGAACCTTAGTTTATGGTTGGGAAGAAATGACTGTCGAATTGAAGAAAGACACCCATCTGCAGCGACAAGAAGATCACCTAGAATTTCTATGACTTCACCGGTTTGAAGTCCTTTAGCCTTCACAGTGACAGTGCTGTTGTCATCAGAAACGCAGAACGACTGAAACTGATGACCCCATAAGAAAATATCTGAAGGCAATGCGCCGAGTAGAAGGCGATGAAGATCAGCCCAATGAGCTGCTCTGAAGTTGAATTCCTCATCCCTTGTCAATGTCTGATTAGTCTTCTTTTCTGTATCTGTTACCTGGTTCTGTACCAACACCCAAGAAAAGAAAAAAGTGCTTATTCAGACTAAAGTTCACCTACACCATATCTACCAAGGTTGGAAAACCGCGACCGGTGATCGACTGATCCAAGAGTTGTTAAAAGTTCGCTTTGCATCAGTTCTTAGCTTCTTAAAATTTTGACATAACAGTTTTATAATGTACATTAAACTAATTTTACTGAACTGAGGCAACATTTTTTAGTTCAGGAAATTGAAAATTAAAAACTCTCTTACAAAAATGCAGGAATAATCAAACCATAAAACAATCAAACAAATCCATTCTTATCAATTTATCATCAGGTCACAAATTCATTAGCGTACAAGCAACCAATTTAGTGTTTTATGTTATTTATTATAAAGTATAAATTAGGAATCAAAAGCTGGAATAGCTCAGTTGGTTAGAGCGTGTGGCTGTTAACCACAAGGTCGGAGGTTCGAACCCTCCTTCTAGCGTTATTCTATTTTAATTTATGCTTCTATATTCTGTCTTTTTCTTAATTTTCCTATTTTGTTTCCGGAAATAAATAGGCAAAAATAAAAAATTTCCAAGAACAATTAAATGAATAAATCATACATGCAATCTCACATATTAGTACCGCTTTAGATGAAGAGAATTTGTTAAGGTGATATTTAATTAAATCCGTTGTATTAATGCATAAAGTTCATAGGTTTCATGAATTTCTGATAAGGTTTTATCAATGTTGTCAAATGGTAAGTGTCCTTCGGCTTTACTATGAATGAATTTTTTTGGTTTTCTCATAAAAAAAAGAAAAATTAATTAAATTACTGAATTTAAACTTGCAATAATAAGTGAAAAAGACCTGATCAATGGTAAGAGGCAAGGTAGCCTTGAAAAGAGGGGAAGAATCACCACCAAGCCAAGAACTGATGATGTTGCAGGCCCATGGGTCAAGGCCCAGCCCAGCACCAGTTGGGCTTCCAGTAGTGGGCCCATCTGATTTCTCGACCACCACAACTTGCCAACCCGCGGATATGAGCGCGTGAGCGCACGACACACCAGCTATGCTTCCTCCCACCACCACTGCTTTGGGTTGAGGTTGCTTATTCTTCTCACTTGCCATCTTTTTAAATGCCTAATCAATCAATTAGTAGTAGCAGTAAATGGTGTTTTGTGTGTTTGCTTGTTCTAATTTTATCTCTTTTTCAATGTCTCAGTTTGTATAACAAGAAGACACTACTAGAAAAGTGAAAGGTGATGAGTGAAGTGTATGGTTTACAACTTTACATGTCAAAAAGATGGTTTCTATATCACAAGTTGCCTAGTAGAGCTTGGCAACTTCTTTGTCATTTTTTTTAGTATGGTGCTTAGGAGAAATAATTGAATGTAAACGTGAATCGGAATCGTCAGAGTCTTAATGTAAATACACATGAATCCAATCTAGAGGTGGTCAAATGGACAAGCAAGATTGGGCTTATATGTAAAATATCGTATCCAAATCAGTTATCGTAGTGTTGACTAATGCAAACCATTGCGGATCAAATTCGGACTGTGAACTTAAAATACAATATTTGAGTTGTCCAAACGCTCACAATTTTGTGGACGAGCCAAACTAATGATGATCACCTCTAATCTAATCTTAGTTGGTCTGTGCATGTCTCTCAGTAAAAGTTTTGTAATATTTGAACCCAGAAATCTCATTTAAAAGGTATCAAATAAAGCTACTTAACTCACTTGAGTCAACGACYCTTAGCTTGTTAGTGATTGTAATTTTCTTGTTCAACAATAAGTTTGGTATTGTTTTGCTTGTGCCTTTTTTGTTGTTTTGAGACTTTTTACTTCGTATGTTCGTCAATCTATTTTGAATCATCAATATCTTTACTTATGTCTTTGTAAAATTTATAACAATAATGAAATATTAATCAAATGCTAATTAAGATTGATGAAACAAGACTTCATTTTAACAATATAAAGCATATATATTTAAATCAATAAATAATTTTGTTTTTTTGGTGTTTAGAGAGCCATATGGATTGAGATAAGAATTGATCCCAAAATCTCTTATAACCAAGAAGAATTATAACTAACAGAGCTATCCTTCACTCAATTAATAATTTTTGTGTGTGTATGTATTATGGAAAAGCAAAAGGAAAGCCTGTAGGTCGTGCACTACCACTCAATTAACCAACAAACAGAGTTATCCTTCACTCAATTTATAATTTTTGTGTGTATGTATGTATTTATGGAAAAGCAAAGGGAAAGCCTGCAGGTCGTACACTACCACTTTAACGACAAATGTAATAGTTCAAAAGAAGCAAATCACTTCAATGGGTTGGAAAAGTGTTGCAATAAACATCTAATGCAACGTTTTTTTTAAATAGAAGTCGTTGAGTAATTTGTGTTAGGTTCTAATAAGTGTTGATGCAATGGTTTTCATGAACAATTGCATTAGGTTCTAAAAACTATCTCTAATGCAACGCTAGTGAATGCAATGTTTTATTGGACCTACTTCAATGATTTTGAGTGTTGCAATAGCTCTTTAAGGGCATGTACAATGGTTGTAGCTAGGGTCTAGTTTGCAAATTCCAAAAGTACTAAGCTACTAGCTTGACCATTGGATTTAAAACAAGCAATTAGCTTGGCTAAGCAAATTAGCTTGGCTAAGCAAATTAGCTTGCCCAAGCTAATTAGCTTGAGATGAAAACTAGGCAAGATATTAATATACAAAGCATGAGTAGTTGTTTTTTACAAGTACCAACTAAAATTAAAGCATTTTTTCAATGGGAAGYTATAGCTCACMATTGGGGCATAAATTAACTAGAGCATGTTTTAGGTGGAATTCTTATGTGACATTATAAGCTAATTTGACAATTAGCTTACCATTGCACATGCTCTAATGTAGTAGTGGTGGCGAATTAATTTCCAACTTGTCAATTTTTCATTGATAAACCAAACACTTGGGGGTAAAGATAACTAACCAAAGTCGAACAATTCGGATCGCTTTTGAACCGAAATGATTTTGTCTCGACCATTAACGTCATGAGGCGGAACTGATCGAACTGTTTCGAAAAAGAAGTAAACTATTTGGACCGTCATCGAAATTGGCCCGAACTGCACTRAAATGGACTATTCGAAAACAATCCGTTGGAACATAAATTGAAATAAACTCAACCTGATTGAGTTAACCAAAACTGCTCCGACAATCCGATTTGATACCCCTAGATCCAATATTAGAAAATGGGTTCAAAATTCAAAGTTCAAACCCGACCCGTATATTGATTCGTGTGTATTTAATTTGACTGAAATTCCCATAATCCCATCTCCCTAAAACACGAGCCCTCCTCCTTTCTTCCTCATTCTTACAATTCTCAACAAATAACACTAATCTAATCTAAATCACCCCCATTTCTAACTTTAACATTAATCTCATATCGATTAAGAGAGAACAAAAACGAAATATTTCTGTCAAAAAATATTTACAGAAATGAAAGAAGTGACAATATCATTGGACAGTGTAAGAGACAAGAATGTAATGCAGCTTAAAAAGCTCAATGTTACCCTTTTTCCTGTTCGCTACAATGATAAGTATTATGTCGATGCTCTTGCTTCTGGTGATTTCACCAAATTAGGTTTGTAATTCTAAACCCCCTTTTGTTCTAATCAGATTTTTCAGGGTTTTTTTTTCTATGTATTTTGATGAATTTAATATGTTCATTCAATTGGGCACTTTTGGAATTACGCATTAGAGGTTTGTTTGCTTGAATTGTCGTTCTGGGTTTTTGAAAATTTTGATTTTTGTTTTGGGTAATTAGTTTGATTTTGATTTAATATTTACTGCATTTTGTATGTTTATTTGGTAGGGTTCTTTTGGAATTACACTTTGGAGTAGCTTTTTTGCTTGAATTTTTGTTTTGGGAGTTTTGTAAATGCGATGTTTGATTCTGGGTAATTGGTTTATTTAGTTGATTTGCTATTTTTAATGTAGTTTGATTTTGCRGAACTTATCTATTGCTGGTTGATTTGTGTGGGGTTTTATAATGCCCTTCTTAAGAATGTACTGCGTTTGCCTTTTTATTTTTTTCAATTTTTTTGGTTGAATTTGCGTGTGCTTAATTGGTTATAAAAGCTCACATATTGAATTATTGAATTGTGCCCTAGTTTGGAATTTACTATGCTTATTGATAGTATCGTCATTATTACGGGGCCAATGGAATAAAGCTGATATGTTTTACTGCTAACAAGGCCTGGTATTGATGAAGTGCATTGATGCCTTCAAGATAATTGAGATGGATCCAATTTTGGTCGTTTGTTAGAAATGATTTGTGGGGCATTGTCTAACTATTTGATAGTATGATGTTTGTTTTTGGTTGATTGAGCTACTAACTTATGGTTGTGTTTTATTGATTTTGGAAGATATTATTTGGGAGTAGTTGTGTATATTGTGTACGGAGTAGGTGCTTAATTTCATACACTTTTTCCAATTGCTTGCATCTCTATGTTCCCCCAATGAGAACATTTGCTACGTCTACCTATCAGATTTTGAAAACATGATTGTTTATAGTACTTGGAGCTTTTGAGAGGTTGTTTCTGAGAGATTTTGAAGGATCAAAAGTCTGAAACAGGGTATGTAAATTTTGATGGTGTATCATGGTTCATTGTCTTGTGCGAATAGTTGGCTTTTGCAAAGACGGAACCAGAAATATTAAAATGGGATTATWGGTGAATTCACAAATAGGATTCATAGGCAGACAGGATTAGTTCAAGTTTGTGACGTTTGTAAGAGTCATTTCGCGTGCGCGCGTGTGTAATTTGGGTGGGGAGAGAGGGGGTGGATTTATAAGGATTGGTGGATTTTACTCGGGGATCGCTATATTGATGTTTTTATTTTTAAGATCTTTGTAAATATATGTGGGGCACATATTTATTAGATAAGCCAAGCATTGTTGTCTGAAAAGAATTTCGGCAGGTGCAGAGTCGAACTAGTGGAAAAAAAGCTTCCCAATTTTATGGATATTAGATGTGGGAAATTGATATGCTGGATTGATGACCACAGAAGGTTTGCCTTTTCTTTGTTTACATGTCATGAATTGGAAAGGGAAATGCTCATTTCGTTACGATGAAAGATGTTGGCTTTAGGAAACTAGGGTAGGGGACTAGAGGAGAGTATTGGAGTAAATCATTCAGGTTCTCCGTGGCTGACATGCATTAATTTTTTTTWAAAAAATTAATTTTTTTTAATGTTTACTGATGCGGGTTTGTGGGATAGATATTAACAAGACATCTTTTCTTAGTGAATGGATAGGACTTGTTAGTCATATCTTATTTCTATGGTCTCTCTTAATCTGGTGCAACTGCCTTTCATGTTCTATGATCGCCCTTTTCTTTTGCTAATGCAATTCATTGATTCATGTATATAATGATATAATTGACCAAGATCATTGCTCCTCATTTGATTCCGTTATCCTTTTGTCTCTGGGTCTTCTTTTATATATTTTTGTTTGCTTGTCCGTTATCTTCCATTGGCATTGATGATTTCACTCTTGATTTGCTCAATAGGCTTTAGTTGCATGTTGCGAAGCTTCCCTACTTGGGTGGTTGGGCCTTGTGATGGTCCTTTTGCGAGAAATGTATATTCTATGTAATAGGAAAGATCTTCTCTCTCTCTCGGAGAATATATCTGTAACTAATTATATTACTTCCCTTAGGTGGAAAGTGCTAACAAATAAGTAAGCAACCACTTCTTTTTATTTTTCTTCATTGAGCCAGTATAGGATCCCATTTACTTGACTCCGGAGTCTAGAGTAAGAGCCATCTTAGCCTCTTAGGATATCATTGTTCTAGGTGTTCTTTTTGTATGCTGTCATCTCTCAGCACATTGGTTTCCTTGGCAGATAATCTAGCTTTCTATATCCCGGTCATAGCTTGATGCCTAGTCTAAATGGCTGTAAATATTGCCTATGATACAATGTCGGTCTTGAGTTTGATCGGTTTAATGGTATGATACAATGTATCCCAAACTCTTTTGCCTTTCCTTAGTCACTAATCCATGTGACATAACAACTATTTTGTTGTTTGAAATTCATTGCATAATCTGAGCAGTTGTGCTTCTGCTATCTTAAGTTTTATCCTTGATAATTGTCTCCAGAATTTCATTTTTCCTGCGGGGTTTTCTTAGGGTGTTTTATGGCTGTTTGAGCATTCCTAARTGAATTTGACATATTGGATTTTTAATTGTATGGACAGACTTAGTTGAACAATCTCTAACTTCTGTTGTAGTAAAAGATCTTTCTTTTCTTTAATGTGTCCGTGTGTTTTGTTCTGGACTTCTGGTACTGTTTTTTTTTTCCCAAAAGGTCATGTATTCTACTATGTATGGGTGATTGCTCAGGAATTTCAGATGATAGCCAGATCCTATTGAGATAAAAATGTTGAATTTTGACATGATTCAATGATTCATGATTTTAGGATTCAATAGTTATAGTATCATGCTCCAATTGAAAGTCTGAAATGCCATGATGATGCCCTGCAAATTATTAACAGTTACGAGCTTTTGATAGTAGGCATAGGCCCTGTTTGGCAATTGGAGTTTAGAGTTTAGCTGTTAGAGTTTAGAGTTTGCTAATAGAGTTTTAACTTTTTGTTTACTAGGTTTGACTACTGATTTGAATTGTTCTTTGTGTAGACTTGTTTGGTAACACTTAGCTGATTTGTTAGAGTTTTTACTTTTTGCTTTTGTAAAATGATTTTTATGTACATTTATTTAAGGGTAATGGCTTTCTTTTTATGAAACTATTTAAATATTACTAAGGACAAATTAGTCATTAATTTATTACTTACCTAATCCTCTAACCAAAAAGCTACATTTACCGGCCTTTTCATTTTGAGAGTTTTGGTCCAAAAACTCTCATATATTATAGCATTTTTCACTGATTGAGCATGAATCATGATCATACAAGCGGCCAGTGGCTTCATAAGATCAATGTATAAAAAGGCATAAGGAGCTCTCGGGCAGTTGCAATCTAGGAGCCTGGGCACAACTAAGACAAGGGCTTGAAGCACACTTCCTATATAAGTGAGACGAACTTATTAAAAAAAACTAATAATATGCATAGAATGATAGGATTGTTCTGTATGTGAGTATGGTTACTTAGGATGGCCCATGGCATTATAAAGAAAATATATAAAAAGGCATAAAATGTTTAAGGCAATAGCTAGAGCCTAGGCGGTAGAAATGGCATGTGAGGTGCACGCCTTATCAAAGTCTGATGCAATTAGTTGCRTATTTTTGCTCCCCGAGTGCCTCTCCGAAAGTGCCTGTTTGGTCGGAAATAGTGCCAGACCCTATTATCCTGTGCCTAGGTATGCCCTTTTGTACACTACATAAGGCAGTTTTCCTGTCTCCTTCCTTTCTGAAAGGCTTGCCTTATTCTTTTGTATTAGTCCACAAAGTGTGATTGCTTTGCATATTAGCCAATCAAACCTGTTATTATAACTTTTCTTTGAAAGGAATCATTACAACTTTTTAATTTCAGCTTTTGTGAAACTTTAGAACAAGTATACTGCAGATGTTTTTTAACTGTGGAACTTGGCTTTTCTATATGTGCAGTACTTGGATATCTCTTTTGATTTTCCTATCATTTCTGATATATGGCACTGACAAATTTGTGTAAATGTAATTTTCTTAGAACTAGTACAGGAAAATAAAGTATAGATTTTATCATAGGGTTCATGGACTAAATTTAGAGATTGTGTAAGCCATATATTAGAGTACCGAATTGTTCTTTTATAAAGAGGTTTTGGTTGAGGGCCAAGTGCTTATGAAATTACCGGAAGCTGACGTGCATGAGCTGTTGAGCACAATAGTATATCAAAAACTTCACCTGCCACAGTGCAATCTCCCCACATTAAGTGCGTTCATTGCATAGTTGTAGACAATGGTTGGTTTTCTGTTGGGTTTTTAGCTTTGGATATTACTCTTGCCTTTGTGTGTCTATCCTTTCCATGCTTCTGTTCATTTTGATTGTAAATGATTAGCTGGCGACTTGATGTAAAAGAACCAATTTTGTGTCTAAAGCATTAAGCTTGTCCTGTAGATAGACATTTTATTCATGTTTGTTTACTATAAGCAGTAAATCAGTAATATATTCATGAACATAAGCATGAACACATTTTTTGGGTGAAACAGTAATATAATTGATTATTAATGCTCATTTGGAATTGAATTAAGTATATGCCATTGTTAGTGATGGGAAGAAATGCTTAATGTTTAAAAAATTGTTAACCGAGTGCGGTCACCTTAGCTCAAAAGAGCTCCTTTCTCCAATTAGCTTATCATTACCCATGATTACAAGATCTGAACAATAAAATTTTGCTTTCAATTTTTCTAATCTTATATAAGCCAAGGCCCTGTCTTTATTGAGCGGTCAGCTTTTGGATAGGAATGACAAAASACGGTTGCAGATATTCTCATTTATAGAGACTTTGCTGTGAACCTTGCAGTTTCTCTTTTACAGTTGGAAACTGTTTATGCTCTTATCTGCAATATTCATCTTCATATGTTTGCCATTTCCAGCATACTACAGTGATATATGTGTCGGAGCAATCGCGTGCCGCCTTGAAAAGAGAGAGAATGGATCTGTTCGGGTCTATATTATGACACTAGGTGTACTGGCACCCTATCGTGGGTTAGGTGTTGGTAAGTTTTAACATTGTCATCATCTTTGTCAATATGCTGAAATATTCATGATTATTTACATATCCCACAATTTTATCTGATATTTGCGTTTGCAACTCTTTAAGGTTTTGACCATTTGCTAGAGAACAGTTCTGCTTAGTGCCAAAGTTTTTAGAGTAAATATGTAGTATGGAGTACCTAAAATCTTTTAAATCAAAGTTTGAAAATGATTTTGTTACCCTTTTGAGTTCTACCATTACTATGTAACAAATTGTTATCCGATGGCCTTGCTGCTCTAGTTAAATAAAAGCACACATTTAATTGATTTGATTGCTTCACGGATATCCACTGTTAAACCATAACTTCTACAGGTTGTACCTTATATCATTTTGGGAAGTATGGATCCTCTCCATTTCTTAAAGGAAATGGAGTATGGATCCTCCCCATTTTCCCCCTTAATTCATTCCCAACCACTAGATAAGGAAATGGACTCTGGACTCTCCATTTCCTCTAAGAAATGGAGAGGATCCATACTCCATTTTGGGCTTTAGGCTATTAAAAACTCTCTTTGTCCTTTGTATTTCATCATTTATAATGTATTCTCTCGGTTTACACACAGGCACGAAGCTTTTGAACCATGTACTTGAACTGTGCTCCAAGCAAGGCATCTCTGAGATTTACTTGCATGTTCAGACCAATAACGAGGAAGCTATTAATTTCTACAAGAAATTCGGGTTTGAAATTACAGATACCATCCAGAATTATTACACAAACATCACTCCACCAGACTGCTATGTCGTTACCAAGTACCTTTCTCAACCTCAACAAAAGAAATGACCGCTTCCCTAGTACGTGCAACCAAAATCGAGTTTTGTCATTCAGAAGGTTATCTAAGCTAAACTTAGCCTGTATTAGTTAGCATATATGTGAATGATACCATTCATGTACGGTGGTCTATGTTGAATTTACGTGATTGCTACAATCACAGCACCTTCTGGTGCATTGAGGATGTTATCAATTATTACACAAATGATATCTTGAACTGTCTATTAGAACAAGGGGGAAAAAAAATCTGGCGTCGTTGCTGAATTTTGGTTTGACAGTTCATTATTTATTCAAAATGGTAACTTTGATGTTGAAAAAGTGTGCTTGATGACTATATGTGTGGTTTTATGAACAGATAAATAAGTAGTCAGGGAGACGATTATTGTTCAGTAGTTCTATGACATTACTCGAATATGTTTGGTCGATTGATTGTCTCTCTTGATCGCCAGGGTTGATATTTATACAGTGAAATAGTGATAATTATTGCAACCCAAAACTCTTCTAAGTTCTCATAATATGGAGAACTCGAGGAACGTAACCTTCGAGCAATGAGCTGAGATTGGCTCAGTGTACATAGAATTTGGTAAATGTGGTCTTCTTGATTGTATGATGTGCATTCTCATAACATTAGAATCAATGTAGAAGTATATTTGTATTGGTGTAATAGTAACAATATGTATAAAGTGATGTAATAAAAAAAAAATTGACATAAATGTTACATAAACACTGATATAATGTAAATATGTAATGTTACATAACTACTGAAAATATTCATATATGGTAAAAATGTAACGCTAGTTCTGTTTGCAGTTAAACTGTCTCTGTAATATAGTCAATATCCCCCGCCCCTTGATCTTTGATGACAGAATACCCTTCAGTAGCATGCAGAACAGAGTGCAAAAGTATGACAGGGACTGTACCAACAAGTGTGAAAAAAAGATGAAGCCCSGCGTCAGTGACGATCATCTCAACCATGGTGGCTATGGCTAGGGAAGCAAACACAAACCGCTTATCGATCCATCGCTGGACCAAGGCCGAGGTRGGAAACGCGCGTAAAACCAGCAAGTACATGCCAGTAAAATTAGTGTTTACAAGCAAGAGGAAAAGCGAAAATCGCCGCTGTGGGACTAGGGTAATGAAGAGGACAGCCCATATGAAGATGACATAGAATGGGAGGAAAGTGGCCGAGTTTCTTAGGATTCTAGAGGCGGCCGTTTCCGGGGTTGAGGGTACATTGAAAGGGGATGAGAAGGAGATGTTGATACTGATGTTGAATTTAGGCTTTGAGTTGGGGTTTTCTGGTTGATCATCTTGCTTACTGGGTGTTTTTGTTTCAGAAGTTGGGACCTGCCTTTGTGTAACAGTAGAGTTGGCCATTACTTTGTTGGAAATTAGTCTTTTGAAGAGGTTAGTTTCTTGGGAATTTAAAGATGTTATGTGAAACATATTATGCTGAGCTTTTCATCTTTTTGGGTCAACTTGACTTGCATCAATTGCAATGACTAATGAAGCTCATGTGAAGACTTGTATATTTTGAATGAGTCATCGGTCAACAATAACCAGCAAGCATTTCTAGTATTCCTGCTTTCGTCCACCAGTGTCAAATACGAAAAATACTGAGTACCCGGTATTGGAACCGGTCTCGGACGGGAACGCGACGGGTCCAAACTCGAATTGGTGTAACTGGATCTGATTTGGGTATCCAGTCGGATCCGAGTCTGGTACTAGGTATTCAGTGTGTAAGATGGTATTATTTAGTGGAGTATTAACTTCTTTTCTATATAATTTTGTAAACCCATAAAAGAAGTTCAACTAAATATTTAAGTGAAAGTACACAATTATTTTTTAAATTACACAGATCGAGTACATGATCCTAAATCCAGTTAGCAAAACAGTGCAATATTGTTGCACAAATTACATACCTAGGTACCTCGATCCGGGTTCGATCCGTCGGTTCCATGACTAGGTCCCAAAATCTAGGAATCAGTTGAGTTGGTTCGATTCGATTCCAGATTCTAAGACAAGTCGATTCTAGGTACGATTTCTGTTCCCATTCAACCTACTAGTATTATACTACATAGTATTTGTTTGTTGTCATAGAAATTAATTTTCACGAAAATTTCATTAATGAGAAGTAGATTTCTTTATTCATTTCCTAGAAAATTAAACTTTCGCACTTATTTATTATTCTCTTTATTCAGTTGAGTTGATTATTTATTTCTACTTTTTGTATTTATAGAAATTTCACTTCTCTTGGAATTTCTATTTTCCATGAAAAATTTAACTCTCCAACCAACAATTCTCATTTCTTAGAAAATTTAAATCCTAAAGAAATTAAATATGAACCAAACAACACTTATTTTAACCTAACTTATATTTAGACACATATTTAATAGACAAAGTATTAGTACATCGGATGCACAATAAATACCGTGCATCAGATTACAGTGACCTTTGGTTAATATAGTAACCTTTTATCAATATAGTGACCCTTATTATTTATCACTATATTGATGTAAAGTGAATGGTCACTATATAGATATAAAGGTCACTATATTGATATAAGAGTAACTATATGATTGATGCACAATAAATTTATTGTATGTCTAATGTATACAATACCATCTGATTTTAATATGGTTCATCAAGACTTTTTCGTTTCCGTTTGAGATAACAATTAGCTCTTTGTATTGGCTGATCTACATGTGTAATGAACAATTTTATGTTTTGACTAATTCCTTCCTGAAGTAGTGAGCAATTTTTCAAAAAGTAATCAATTCCTTGTTGATTTTGGGTCACAAATTCAACATTAATTTAAAGTGTACTTTACAAGATTAGGAAGAAAGTAACAAATGATGACACATGGTAATTCACAAAAGAGATCACGAGAGTACAAGACAATTCATAGTGAGGTCACAATGAATTGTCATGTGTTAGTATACAATTGTCTCTCTTGCTCTCCAACTTAACTTGTACTACTTCGTAATTAATCGCAACTTTCAGGAGAGCACAGACTCCTAACAAGATTTCAAGTTGTGTTTATGTGTGATAATGACCAATTTTCCTTAGTTAATATAAGAAAGAAAGAGGGGAAAGGTGAAGGTTATCCACCATTGCTACCACTGTAGTAACCAATAACCCCATCAACATCGCCAACCGCCACCGCCAACCACATCACCACTGCCAACCGCCACCGCAACCAACATCACCACTACTAACGCCACGCCACCAATACACCACTGCTAACCACTAGAGATGGCAATGGGTAGGGTCTGGGTCGGGTCCGCCTAGACCTACCAGACCGCTCATTTTTTGAGATCCAGACCCGACCATATCCGTTGGGTCTGAAATTTTTGGACCCAGACCCAAACCCAAGGGTCTGATGGGTCTATGGGTCCTTACAGTCCTAAATGGGTCTTTCATAATTTTTTAAAAATCGAACATTTTAATTCAATTAATTGTTTATACCCTATTTTTTTATGTTCCGTACTGTGACGACAA
Organism: Bassia scoparia; assembly: GCA_008642245.1. Classification (NCBI taxonomy): domain Eukaryota; kingdom Viridiplantae; phylum Streptophyta; class Magnoliopsida; order Caryophyllales; family Amaranthaceae; genus Bassia; species Bassia scoparia. The sequence goes on from SNQN01000690.1 coordinate 84,875, forward strand.
TTACTTAAAGATTAAAATATGCTCATAAAACCTTAACATATCAAACTCAAAGTCACAACGTACACGTTGTTTACACAATATATCATCAAAATACATAATTATCGCTAATTCAACTCATTAGCTAGCTTCAAACACATAAAAATCATGTTAATCATTCCAACAAAGTTTAGGGTGGGTGTGTATATATATATATATATATTATATATATTATATATATTATATATATATATATATATATATATATATATATAGTATATATATATATAATATGTATGTATGTATGTATTATATATATATATATATATATATATATTATATAATATAATATATATATATATATATATAATATATATATATATATATATATATATATGGTCCATGGGGGGTATGGGCGGGTCTGGGTCTGATGTTTTGGGACCCGACCAGCCGACCCATTCCTCTTTGGACCAGACCGACCCAGACCCAATGGGTCTAAAATTTCTAAACCCAGACCTCTTATATTAGATGGTATGTTAGGTCTAAGCGGGTCTGGGTGGGTCCAGAGACATCCAATGCCTC
>SNQN01000690.1:85457-100629 GCA_008642245.1 Bassia scoparia
ATATAATTATTTTTGAGAGGATTCAAAATATAATTTTTTTAGAGCTCAATGGATATCATTTGTAATTGAATTCAATGGCTAAAAAAAATTAAAAAATAATACTCCCTCCATTCCTACTCATTTCAGTTTAACACGCATGTTAATGCATGTTTTATTTTGATTATATCTTTAACTATACAATATCAAAAATTATAAAAATTATATATTCTTGTAGTATTCAACGACACGAATCAAACAAGATCCCACTTGTTTATGTTTACTCTCATGTTGTGAATAGTGTCAAGATTCCAAATATATACAACATTTAAAAGAACGGAAGGAGTAATTAACTATCTCTCAATAATATATAAACAATGTAATTAAATTATATTGTAACACCAAACCCTAATTAAGCCTGCACTGAATCACCCATATTCCTGGATCATCAACACGGCGAAATGAAGAGGAAAAAGAAGACGGAGACGTAGACGAAGACGAAGACGAAGAATTGACAACCTGAACCAAAAACGGTGGCTCCTGTAGTAATTAAGTTACACTACTCATTATCCTACTTTTACCATTTACTTTACTTGCCTGCATTTCCAGTACTTGTATGTATTATATACTCCCTCCGTAACATAATTCTTACAACATTTGACTTTTCACGTATTTTGAGGAAGATATTTAACCTAACAAACGATCAAATTAATCAAAATAATTTCAACACAATAAACATATCAATCTTATTCTTCATTATGTTAGAATTATTTTGATTAATTTGATCGTTTACTAGGTTAAATCTCTTCTTCAAAATACATGAAAAGTCAACTGTTGCGAGAATTATGTTACGGATGGAGTATAATATGTTATATGTGTTGCCATGTGTTTGATTTAGAAAATCTTTGTACTGTGTGCTGTATCAATCAAATTTACTACTCGTAGTATATTCTATTTCCATTCTCTGCTTCACACAACNTGAGCGACAGTTGTGGTACGGAGGTGGGCAGTGTGGTGGTTTTGTTGAATGTCGAAGGGTGGTGGTGATTGAAGCCCTTGAGGGTTTAATTAGGTTGGGTTGCAATTAGAGGTAATAATTTAGGATTAAGGTTATATAATCATGTTTTAAGTTAATTTAGTAAGGGTAAAATAGTCTTTTCAGAATTTAAAACTTACCCAAAAAGGAAAGAAAAATGAAAGTTGCAATTAAAATGATATTTTCTTTTATGGCAAAAGTTGCAATTAAAACGAAACGGAGGAAGTAGTATATAAATACCCCGTCTCGCCAATAGTTACAATTGGTACAAAAGTGAGAAAGGGGTTTGGAGCATTGGTATCAACCTCACCTTTGATCCTTGTAGTCAAAATTGTGAATCCTCATACAGTCATACCCCCCTCCCCTGTAAATGTATCCCACACTTGTAGCTTATTCGCATAAAAAAAATTGATACAAAAGTATACCAATGATTACCAAAGAAGGGAGTAAAATAATGAAAGTTGACTTTAGAAATGAGTAATAATTCATTAATGTTAAAGTAAATAAACTAGATGAAACATAAAAAAAAATATTTTTGAATTGTTTTGAAACAACTAATTGAAAACATTTGAAAATGAAAATAGAACAATTAAAAAACGAAAAGAGTAATATTTATTGTCTATCCATCTAAAATATAAAGTTTATTTATTCATTTATATATACTTACAATAAATGATTTTATTCGTATTAAATTACTCAATTGATTCAAAATATAATTATTTTTGAGAGGATTCAAAATATAATTTTTTTAGAGCTCAATGGATATCATTTGTAATTGAATTCAATGGCTAAAAAAAATTAAAAATAATACTCCCTCCGTTCCTACTCATTTCAGTTTAACACGCATGTTAATGCATGTTTTATTTTGATCATATCTTTAACTATACAATACCAAAAATTATAAAAATTATATATTCTTGTAGTATTCAACGACACGAATCAAACAAGATTCCAGTTATTTATGTTTACTCTCATGTTGTGAATAGTGTCAAGATTCCAAAAGTATACAACATTTAAAAGAACGGAAGGAGTAATTAAGTATCTCTCAATAATATATAAACAATGTAATTAAATTATATTGTAACACCAAACCCTAATTAAGCCTGCACTGAGTCACCCATATTCCTGGATCATCAACACAGCGAAATGAAGAGGAAAAAGAAGACGGAGATGAAGGAATTGTGTCCTCGGTCAATTGTGCAATTACTAAATATAAATTAGGATTATATTATGGAGATAAATGTTAGGTTATATTAGTAGTCATATTTACTTGCTAGAGAATATTTATGACTAGTAGGCCAATATGATTGGGCCTACAACTAATATTAACTTAATCCTACGAGGTCACACATCATAKCACAAGATCGGACCTAGAATAGTAAAAGCCCAATGTATATTAGGTTTAGGGTTTGATACATTCTAATAAGATATATAAGATANATGGAGTATAATATGTTATATGTGTTGCCATGTGTTTGATTTAGAAAATCTTTGTACTGTGTGCTGTATCAATCAAATTTACTACTCGTAGTATATTCTATTTCCATTCTCTGCTTCACACAACYTTACTTTATGTAATCATCTATGCAGATGCTTTTGCTAATTCAYAGTACAAGTAATAGTCCGWGCAATATTGCACGGGTAAGAAAACTAGTTAAACATTATGTATATSGTAGAATCATCAATYAAAATTTTCMGGTTTCAGGAAAAAAATCAGTTGCTCCTTGCTGCAATTCTTATGTATGACATATTTTTATTTCTTCCCAAAGAATTGTGAGGTTCGTTTGCAAGGATTGGGATGCTATAACCTCTGACCCGCAGTTTATCAGAGCCCACCTTCTTCGGTCCATGCCGTCTCCTGCTAGGCTGCTACTACTGGTATCCTTTTTCAAGAAAACAAACTGGTTTATGTTCACCCATCCGATCGTGTTGTCAGTATACTCGAGCTTCCAATCGAGGCCTCGATATTGAGTTCTTGTAACGGTCTACTCTTGCTTCAAAWTGTCATCATTCCAGAACAATCGTTTGTGGTGAATCTCATAACGAAAGCCAACATCGTCAGCCTCCCTCCCCTGTCCCTCACCATGCCAAGTGCCAAGGATACTTGTTTTCCGTAGACCTGCTGCTGTCCTTGCATTTGCACCTTCTTCTGGTCGATACAAAGTCTTGTATGCTTGCCTTGTCTCCAATTATCCACCTTTGCAGTACCCTTCATCGGAAGAATTTTATGATCATGATCTTGTCGGAATTGAAGTTAAGGTTATGATGGTATGGACGATAGGTGTTGATGAAACATAGAGGGCCATTGACTGCCAAGGTCAAGGCATTACTACGAGTAAGGAGGCGAAGCGAACTCTAGCGACTCTTTCATTTTCTATTGCATTGTTTCTTCTTTGATGTAGATGCTGAAAGCATGTATCAATTCGCAGGGCCAGAAGATTCACGTTAGTATGCTCTTACATTTACCGATAATGGACCGGTGGTGCGGGTATAACAAGCAGTAGAAAAATTGTTTAGGTAACATCGTTTTTTGGGCTTTAGGTCCAACATCGATGGTTACTCTGTTGGCGTTACTAAGTAATTTATTTGTAACCAACAAATGATGGTTACAAATAACATACTATTGGTAACCATTTCTTAAATGTTGGTTAAATATTCCTTAATTAATTGATTTTTTTGATTTTTGATGGTTTACTAAAGAATCATATGTAACTGTGACACAATGTTGGCTACTTAATAATGCTTTTTTTTTTGCTTTTTTTTTGGCTAATTAAGAGTTTACATATATTGTACACATATTATAAGTAGCCTAAAGAAAAATTATTATTAATACATTGAAAATATAAAATTATATTATATTTAATTATAAACATATATTCTTCATTTTGGTTTTTTTTTTTTTTGGAAATATACATTGTAAATAATAAAATTACATAACTATTGAATCTATCTAGGATATTAATTTAATAACAAGAGAAACCACAAACGCGAAGTAGAATCCTCATTTCAACTGCCATTTTTTAGGGTTAAGGTAATCATTGCAGATGAAACCATCATTAGGCAAGCAACATATTCCATTTCAGACATCATTGTCTGAGCTTGACAGATAAGATTTGTTGTGGATGGTTTCAATTTGCTAGTATTAAGGCTTGTTGCTTTTCCTCTGAGGTTTGCAGACTGAATAGTCTGACTTATGTTAACTGTGTGAGCATTTTTCTCGACTTCCTCCAACATTAATGGAAGCAGCATATGTATGTCAACTGGATTTCAGAAAGTGAATAATTAGAATGCAGGAACTATTTCATTTCTGAATCCAAGAACCTCATTGCAAACTTCTTATAGGATCCATGTCCAACATTCATTATTAATTTTTTGGATAAAAGGGAAAAAAAGAGACTGTGAAAATAAAAGAAAAAAAAATGTTGCAAAAGTCAGGAAAAGTATAAGATGGTTAAACCTTAACAATTCACTACTAACATAATAATCTGACATCGCACATCATATATCTAAAGCATCTCTATTCATATAATATAATATTAAAAGTTAAGGTCTTCACACTTCATAGAACTTATATTCCTGAAAAAAAAGGTTTCAATAATATAGAATAACTCAATGCATAGTGAGAGAAGTGCATAGGGTAAGAAAATATGTTCCTACATTAGGTTTCACTTCTATGTTGCATCAATTTGTTTTGAACTTTTTCACACCCCATAAACCTTCTAGGGGTAGAAACTTTTTTTTTTTTTGAATGGAAACCATTGGGACATGTTTTTTAAGAAAGATATGGAGCGGAGGGAGGGGATGCATTTTAAAATATAAAAAATAAAATAAAGCAAGAGTATCAATTAACAAGATAGAAGAAGGGGTAAAATAATGTTAAATGACATAGATGTAATGGGACGATTAACATTAAGGCAATGTTGCATAGAAGGGGATGTAGCAAGTAAACGCAGACATTTTCATGTGAAATGAAGAAAGTTAAAGTAGGGCGGGATAGTGGTAAGAGTGAAGCATATGAATTAAAAAAATAAACTTAAGTAGAAAAGAATTAACTATAACATGTAATATTATCTGTTCATTGAAGTGATGAAAAATGTGAAAAATATGAAGACATGTAGCATCACTGTCAAAGCAATATTGTAAAGGCGAAAAGAGAACAACATATATAAGAGTTTTATCCTATTCATAACAATTTTATAAAAGGAGACACGAGAACAACATTAGTATGAATTTTGACATATAAGAAAAGAAAAGTAGTTCATTAGTATTCAATTAGCAATATTAACCTTATCTTCTTGTTTGATAGCATATCTAAGTTGATAGTTGGCTCATTCACACTAACACCAACATTAAAACAGAAATCAATCGCCGAAATACACTACAGTTCAGGGAAATAGAACATGTGTGATGATTGCAAGGAAGGCATTTGTCACAGGCATGTCCACGCTGTGTGGTGGGGTCTGAGATTTGAGGGTATTTATGGGGTTGGTTGTCATGGTCGTGTATGATATATACATATATGGTATTTGGGTGGTGGTTAGGACAGTTTCAATAATAGATTTATGACAAATAGAGAGGTCATATTATCTCGTAGGTAATAGTTGTAACTGTAGTGATATGTAGTGTGATGTTTTTTTAGGTGCAGCATTTGATTACAGTCATAGTGATCCGTTGGGTTGTGTGTGTGTTGTATGTGTTTTTTTAAAGTGTTCTGTTTAACTCGTGTATGGAATTAGTATAGAAGAAAGTTAGCTTTGTTTTGTTGTCTGTGATGTATGTGCTTGTTGCATGTCGAGGATGGTTATGTGTTTCAATTCCAGGATGGTTCGGGTGTTTTTTTTTGTGAGGGTGTGTTTGGGTGTGTTAATTACGTTTACCAATAGCATTTACACAGAAACAAAAGGAAAGGTATTTTTACCAGTTTATTGCTCTCCGATCATTACGTTTAGTTAACAAAGAAAAGACATAAACTATATAGTATTGTCCATGAAAGAGTGTAAAGCTTATCAACAGCTACCTTTGAGACAGAAAGCACATCATTTATAGAAACATTTACACAATATTAAGCAGAGGAAAATTTTTATTGGCAATTAAAAGAAAATCAAATGTCAACTAACTAGTAATAAAACAATATAAACATTGGCACAACTAATGTAATACCATATATGAAATGACATCTTTAGAGGGAAAGATAAAATGTACAATTTTTTTGGAATCAAAAGGAAATGTGTAGAACATCCCCAATCCTAACTCGTTCACCTTACTGAACTTCATACAAAGATTACAATTACAGTGGAAATCATGTGATAAAAGTTGTATTTATGAAAAAGGTGTTATTTTATACGAGTATTTTTAGATACCATGTGGTCGAGGATGGAACATTGCATTAATTCTAAATAGATTCCATTGTAAGATGGAACATTAGAATCTAAATTCTAATTCAAAGGGGTATATTAAATGGTGATAACCAAAGACAAGGGATCGATACTTATTCAAATTCGAAAAAAACAATCATTTTCACAAAGACTAGGCAAGTTTTTACGCAAATTCAAAGCTGTAAACGAGTATAATTGCAACATAATTTAGCCTAAATGAAAATGGTCATTGTATATAACAAAAAGAAGGTAAATTTTCAAATTACCATTTCATTTCTTCTAAGCATTATTCGTAGGATGTGACTTATTCACCAGCGACATCCTTCTTAGAAGAACATGTCTGTTTTCCAATGACAACCTTATAATTTCGTGCGTTTAGTGGTAATTGAACCAGAAAATGCTCCTTCAAGCGCGAATATAGAAGCAAACAACAAATTAACATGAATTGTAGATCCTACAAATATACAATATTATCGATTTGAAAGTAATGATGATGAAATGCACACCGATGATTATTGAACAAGATTAAAGCTTGGTTCTAAAAGATATCCCCTTTCAATAATACAATTATTCAAATCTAGATAATAGAATCAAGATGTAAGCACAACCCTTAATCAACATCATAAAACAAAAATTGATAAAACAATAAAAGTTATTGCACCTTTTTGGTAATTTTTCTTAGACATAAGGATCATTAAATAAGTAAATTGAAATTTGGGAAAAAGTAATAGTTTACGTTTTTTTATTGAGTGTGAGAGAAATACTCCCTCCGTTCCGATTTATCTTTTACGTTTGTAAAATTKCACGTCAATTAAGAAAAATTAGTATTTGGATAAAATATGTTGGTATTACTTGGAAGTTGYATTATTCTTTTAATTTGTTTGAGATGTGTGTAGTAAAATTAAAGTGGATTAAAAATGAATGGAGGAGATAAGTTTGGGTGGAAAATCGAGAATAAAGAAGAATTAAATAAGGGGTAATATGATAAATTAAGGAGTAAAAGAAACATTAATAGGTTAAAAAGTAAAGTATAAAAAAGCAAACGTAAAGAATAAAATGGAACACCAAAAAAGGAAACGTAAAAAATAAACTGGAACGGAGGGAGTAAAATACAAGACTCTAATAGCATAAAATAAAATGAAATTAATAAACTTACAACTTTTTTAATTGTAGAAGATTCTGATACGAGGGGGGTATACAGTGAGTTTGGGAGGTTACAAATTTGATGGTCATTGTTGTACTATAAATATAAATTGGTAAAACTACACAGACCAAATTTTGTTTAGCATTTTGTTACTATTTTCATAGTTATTTACTCATCCTTTCTATTGGTGATGAATGGAGACAAAGCATTTTGTTAGAAAGCACCATATGAAAGACCATGGAGTAAGTTATCACCCTATCACTCTGTCAGAGAATTTAAATTTGATCATAGCCTTAGGAATGTTAGGATAACATATCAATAATTGGCTGGAAAACTTTTCCCAATAATTATGATGACTGATTTATGAAGGGATTAAAAGGCCAGTACAACGATTGGATTGTTATTCCTCCTCTGAGGACTTGTTGCCCTCTCCCATAAGCTCCACCAGCTCCCTTACAGTTTGCCACAGCTATTGCCTTCCTCCTTCCTTCTCCCTAATCCTTTTAATACTGCTTCACTTCAACTCTGCATGTTATGGTATCTCTGTACTACACACTCCATAGTATAACATGGGTAACAAAATATACCATACATATCTAATCAAAACCCATTTTTCCTCAATAAGAAAAATAGTATAAAAGCACCATTTGAGATACAACACCTCTAAATTTTTTAATAAATCCTTACAAGACAAGAAACTTCTTAAAAAAAACATGCACCTATATTACCAACTTCTAGTGTATGGAAAAGCATGACTAGTAGCTAAGGTGCAAAGCAACCTTGGTTGCTGTCTCTTATACACATCTAGATGTGTATAAGAGACAGCCAATTATCCACCTTTGCAGTACCCTTCATCGGAAGAATTTTATGATCATGATCTTGTCGGAATTGAAGTTAAGGTTATGATGGTATGGACGATAGGTGTTGATGAAACATAGAGGGCCATTGACTGCCAAGGTCAAGGCATTACTACGAGTAAGGAGGCGAAGCGAACTCTAGCGACTCTTTCATTTTCTATTGCATTGTTTCTTCTTTGATGTAGATGCTGAAAGCATGTATCAATTCGCAGGGCCAGAAGATCTCGTTAGTATGTCTTACATTATACCGATAATGGACACCGGTGGTTCGGGTCTAATACACAAGCAGTTCCCTTGTGATTCTTGGCAAGTCTGGGAAGTAATAGGACCGAAAACTGGGCAGCCCTTGGGGTAGATTTATGAATTTCGATGTCACAGATCGCACATCTTTACGTAAACAGCTTGCTATCGCTCAAGAATCTCTAGTTGTACGTGGACCAACAATAATCACTGTAAAGACATGAAGGTGTTGCGTAGTTTGATTTGATTGATGATGTCTTGTTGTATTTTACTGCTTTTCTGATTTGGAGAAGGCCAATTAGTAACTAGTAAGTGGAGAGCGACACAGAACATTTCCACACATACAGGTGTGCTGCAGTGCTGGTGTATACTGTATAGTATTTAATTACTTGGCCTATGTTGTCTTCTGCCACCCTCTACGACAGCGCTGGAGGATCGAATGTGGTTCGGGAATGAATCGGTAGGCGGTTCCATAGTCCAGTTGCTGTAAAACTCACTTGGATGAAACACAGTACACTCTTTGTTCACTTTACACCTGATCTGATTCAGATCGTCGCAAAAGTACAGTATAAGGTCTATTATCCATCCATTAGAAGTAGTACTATATCCCAACATATGGAATGTGAAAGTGAAAGAGCGAAGCTATAAGGTCTATTATCCATCCATTTGTTCAATGACAGTTAAGAAAGTGTGTTCATATTGAGTTCATATTCATTTACACTGTAAGGGAGTGCATTTTATTGAGTTAACTTAACAGATTGAACAAAACTAAATTAATAGGAAATTGAGCTGAAAATGAAATTTTAAAAGAGGTTTTTTTTTTTAAAAAAAAAGAAATGTTATTTGGACTTGTGTTTTTCTTTCTGAATAAGTTGCTAGTCTTGTATGAGTTAAGTTAGTTATGTACTCCCTCCGATTCTTTTTACTTACACCATTTCTATTTTGGTAGTTAAAATTAGTAAACTTTGATCAATTTTTTTGGCAAATTTATAATGTATAATATAATCAAGTGAGATGTTGTTAGATTCGTCTTAATGTATAGTTTATTAATATCAAATTTTTATAATTTTCTAAACAATATAATTTAAGTTATTAGTAGTCAAAGTTGTGTCTTGAAAACTGTGCAAAATAGAATGGTGCAAGTAAAAAGAATCGAAGGGAGTACTATGTACATGAAAATGAGCGATAGTTTAGTTGGTTAATAACCTTTATAATCTGTCACTATTAAATACATTTACGAAGTAGATAGTTTTGATAAGTTAAATTTGTAACGTTGAATACCGTTCATTAGCATGTACTCCCTCCGTAACGTAAAACTTGCAACAGTTGACTTTTTACACATTTTTAGGAAGAGATTTAACAATGAAAACAAAAAAATTAGTCAAAATAATCTTAACACAATGAAGAATAGGTTGTTAAGTTTATTGTGTCAAAATTATTTTGGTTAATTTGCTAGTTTACTATGTTAAATCCATTCCTCAAAATGCGTGAAAAGTCAAATGTTGCAAGTTTTACGTTACGGAGGTAGTAGATCAGTGTGCACAAGGACGAAAGGAACTGTACTAACAAGAGGGAAAAAACAGATAAAGCCCGGCGTCATTGATGATCATCCCAATTCCCAACCATGACACACACGATATATTTTCCTTATTTATCTCTTATATTTCTATCCTAACAATGGCCGAGCTAGGAATGAAACAAGCTTAAAACCACCAATAGCACATGCCAGTAAGCTAAGATTAGTGGTTCACAGTCGGGAGGAAAAGAGAACAAAACMGCCGTAAGACAAGGGTAATGATCCATATGAAGATTTTAACAATCCATTTCGATTCCTCTCTAGAATGGAATCAAATGGATAAGACAACTATTAATGTCTTATTTTAACTTGACTTTTTCCTTAGGACGATTATTATTTTAACTTGACTTATTAATGCCTTTTTGTTTCTATTTTAGAAAATACTCCTATATTAACTCTTTGTATTGTCGGATCGATACGTGTATATAACAATTTTGTTTTATTTTTTAGGTTCATAAACAAACCCTCTATTGCTACTCAACTTTGTTATACGAGAGGGGTTTCAATTCAGGTTACTTTCAATTTAGTTTAAGTTCAATTCACGTTACTATTTATCAGGTTAGAAATAGTTCAAATCAATTTCAATTCTAGTCAATTTCATGTTACTAGTCACTTTCAATTCCAATTATTTCGATTCAAATAAAAATTAAAAAACAGTTCATTTACCCCAACAGATTGCAACCCAAACTAACACCCCTGTTTACAAGTACGGAGTAATATATAAAATACAAACCATTCAAATACAGTAGCACAAGTTTCAAAGGAAAAGGCCTACCCAAAAATTTGATTATCATTCTTTCTTCCTCAGCCCAGAAAAAAACACAGATAAGTAATCAATTCAATTTGAGCTAAAAACGATGTCGTTCAGTCCATCAATAGCAACTCCTCGATCTTTCTCTCTCTTCTCCAAATCATCCATTAAAAAAAGGCCACCCCGTTTCTTTTATCCCACTTCTCGTGTTAGAGCTTCTGCTGATAAGCCCGATATCCCTGATTTTCTTTCTTCTGATTGGTAATTTTTCTGTTCTTTTATTTTATTTTATCATCCAATCATTTACTCGTATAAATTTTTATTTGTTCGAATGACCCACTAAGTCAGTACTTACATACTTCGTATGTTCGTATTAGAGGAAGTACAAGTACTTCATATGTGGTTTGGACTTTGGAGTTATGGTTTTACTAATGAGTTGCTAGTCTTTCATTTTTATGCGCATGTTTGTTAAGCTTATACGATAATTATTTTGGTGTTTAGAGAGCCATAAGAGTAAGCTTATATACAATAATTATTTTAGTGTTTAGAGAGTCACAAGGGTAAGCAGTAATTAGTTACTACTTACAAGTGTGCATCGTTGCCTTTTGTGGGTCACTCTACGGGAGACTCGGACTTGAACATGGTGTCCCTGCGCGTGTCCATCATTACCTTTTGTAGCTCGGTAAATTTTAATGAACGGATTAAAGCACGGAAGACTCATTGGCACTTGAACACTAGGATTTTAGCTCATATTCAATGTATAGTGATTCTAGAGCTTTAAAGAGCAATGATGTAAGAAGATTTTGTCAACCGGTTTTTATTAGTTGTGATACACTGATACTTATGAATGATCGTAACTCAATTGACTAAGCTATATGACATCCACACACATATTTCGAATGTTTGCACCCTTATTAGACATTTAGGTTGATACCCGCAAATTTTTAAGTGATTCCGAACCATGTTCTTCATTATGGTCCCGGAAAAATATTCATTTCCAATAATACAAAAGTTCATTTTCAAATGCAAATGGCAATCTCCAAATAGTCATTTTTCCGAATGTAAATGTTTATTTTCGAATGCAAATGTCCATCTCCATCTGTAAATGTTTATCTTTAAATAAATGTTTATTTAATAAAAGTTATGTTGAAAATAAACATTTGTAATATTGGATATGAACATTTTCGAGACATAATGAATATATATCCTGGATCCATAGTAGACCTATTGGCTTAAACGTCGTAGTGTCAGTGATGTTTAATAAGTCGGATTCCCACTTACTTGGCCAATAGCATGTCGCTTGGGGTGCTACTGCAAAGATAGTTGAGAGAAGGCCAACAACTAAATTAGTTTTGCGCTCTTTCCATCGAATTCGCGCAATTTCGTGTGTTAACTGCGGGAATTTAGGTTTGAAATAATAATTTTTTCATTAAATATTAATCATTTGTTATGTCAACGTTGATTTTTCAATCATCGGCATCTATATAACTATAATATTCTTCATCGTAAAACAAAATCAAATACAAAGTGGATCTGTGCTTTGCACGACAAAACTAATTTTTTTTGTTTTTTTTGCATTGAGATATAAATATAAATCTGTGGTTGAATTCCATGACATATAATATTCTTTGGTTTGTTTGTTTATTTCTCTGCACTTTGTTCCGTCGGTACGCTATATGTTTATCAAGGTACGTTTATTGTTGGTGCTTTAATTTGTGTTTGATTCGTTATATTATTTTGTTCCTAAATTTGTTTGATAAGTGGGTTTGATACTTGTATTGTTGCCCATCATTTTCTTGTTTCTGGAATGAAGTTTGGATTTTTTTTAATATATATTTTGATTAAAGATTTGTCAAACATTAGTGATTTAGTTTTGTTAAAGAGAGATTTCCATAAAAAAATATGCCTGTTTGACAAAATAATACACCCATTTCATAAAACAATACAATCGATTTATGTTTTATTGCTTCTTATACATTGTTTTTATAATAAAGCGAATAGTATTACAAAATCTGCCGATTGTTTAATAATATAGTCAATTTGATTAAAAAAAATGTATAAAACCTTATCATTTGGTATAGATTTATTTTAATTAGTTTAGACGTATATCGAAATATGACAGTATCACATGCATAAAAAGTTGGAACAAAATGTATATATTTCAGCATAAAAAAAGTCATGTTAGTCACTATTATATAAGGGAAGGGGACGTGTGGCGGTAGTGTCCACTTAAATATACCTCTTTACAGTAATCATTCTTTTATTTTAGTAACGTTATTTTGGTAATAAATATAATATAATCAAATTTGATTACACTACTACTCTTACTAATTTTTTTCATTATTTAATTAATGTTATTTTAGTAAATTATATTAGATATATGACAATATAAAGCTGCGCTATTTGAATTTACTGGTGTGTTTGTTATTTTTATTTGCGTACACAACGAACATTTATCTATCTTATCACACATGCATCGCGTGTGCAAAATACTAGTAATAAATTAATTAAATATATACTCAAAAACGGGACTCAAAGTTGTTAGTATCTTGATGTTGATGAATTAATTGGGTAATAATTAAAAAATAAAAAATAAATATAGTAAACAATAGTGAATTTAGTACTTCATTCATTTTTTTGATTGTTCCACTTTTCATTTGATGTTTTCAATTATTTGTTCGAAATCAATATAAAAATAATTTTTTAAATTTTACCTACTTTATGTACTCATTTCAAAAGTTAACTTTCATTACTTTCTTAATCTATTCACCCAAAATTACTTTTTTCCAAATATTTTCATTTATACATTTATTCTTTTACCTAACTCACTCAACTATTTTACTATATTTAATTCTATCAACTCTTAAATACTATGCAAAAATGGTATAGAACATCTAAAAAAAATGAAGAGAGTACTTCATATTTTTTACTTGCATGGAGTCCTCAAATTAAATAACTATTAAAGTCTTAATTGCACAGCAGTAGAGGTGATCATGGGCCGGCCCGAGCCGAGCTTGACATGTGAAATTAGACCCTTTAATCGCAAAGCCTATATTATACAAACCCCCCCTACATTGCAAGATACAACCCCCATCCATTGCTTTTATTAGTTGTCAAATATTTATATCTATCTAATTTTATTTAATTAATGATTTTTTATTTTTAAAAAAATCATGCATGAGAGATAATAGGGGGAGGGGAATAAATCATGTACCACATAAGATAGGGGAAGGGGGTTGTATTTTGCTAGGTAGGGGGGGATTGTACCTAATAATTTGCGCTTTAATCGGCCGGTTCGGGCTTGGAAACGAGCCTAAAATTGTTGCCTAGAGCCCGAAAAATTGGAGCGGATTTGGCAGGTTTTCGAACTTGGTCCAAAATATTAACTAAAATGCACAAAAAGTGAAGACCAAAGCCCGCCAATGCTTTGGGAAAATCGGGTCGGGTCTGGCCCGCCCGACCAATTTCGATCCGAAAATTCTTGTTCTAAGCCCGCTAAATTTTCGGATTGGGTCGGGCCTAKCCCGTGAGCCGGACTTGTTTGATCACCTCTACATAGCAGGCAGTCACTATATATCTTAGGAAAGTATTAAATATAATAAAAAAATTAAAAATGAAAAAAGGGATGTATGTGCATCCGATTGAGCATACTATTTTTGCCGCTTTGCTTTATTTTTTTTTTATTTTTTTACGTGAGGATTATGTCAACTGATATGCTAAACGAAGTCCGCAAATACTTAAAATAAAGTTTATTTATCATGTGAACTTTCGTAGTGTCCCTCTCCTACTTACCTCACTCTTTCTCACTTGAATCCACCCACCACCAAGAACTAATGTTTCGACCATCGTATTTCACGCATTACCGTTGTTAGTTGTCGAAATTTTCGACGGAACACACCGAAAAATCCCGTCATAAGATAAATAAAAATGGCGTTTGAGAATTGTTAGCCTGAACATGACTTTGGCGCCGGTGTCAGGCGCCAACACCATGAAACTTTCCCTCATGCGTCATTCCATAGTGATACATGGGTTTAAAATCGAAGAAAGTAAAACGAGGACAATTACGAAAGTTGGTTGAAAAATGAAATTCTTTTAACATTTTCCTTGCATCAAATTTAAACTTAATCTTTCCTCGTCCGCCAATGAAAATGAGGCAGCTAAAAAGAAGAAGAATGTAAATTAGTGACAGCCGTCAGATGCTCCTTTAATCAAATCCA
>SNQN01000690.1:110841-129782 GCA_008642245.1 Bassia scoparia
CCGATCGACTTTTCCCGACTGTAGGCAGTCGATAAACCTGTTTACCGACCGTTAACGGTCGRTAATTGTTGGTCGGCCGAATCGTTTTTTCTTGTTGTGTATTTCCGGCTGGATAGGTTGCTACCTATGATTCCCGAAGGGTGTATCTGAGCTACGATGTATGGATTCTCGAAGGGCGTATTTTCGGCTGGATAGGTTGCCACCTATGGATTCCCGTAGGGTGTATTTGGGCTACGATGTAGTTAGATTGGTGACCACATATTGCCGAAGGCGTATTTTTTATTGTATTGGTTGCGACCTAGGGCGTATTTCTAATTGGATAGGYTGCGACCTATGGATTTCTGAAAGGCGTTTTCCCAATAGGCGTATTTCTGATTGGATARGTTGCGACCTATGGATTCCCGAAGGGCGTATTTTCGGCTAGATAGGCTGCAACCTATGGATTCCCAAAGGACGTATTTCCGATTGGATAGGTTGTGGCTTATGGATTCCCGAATGGCGTATTTTCGGTGACCTATGGATACCTAAGGGCGTATATATTTCCGATTGGATAGGCTGCGACCTATGGATTCCTGAAGCTCATATTTCCAATTGGATAGGCTGCGACCTATGGATAACCGAAGGGCGTATTTTCGATTGGATAGGATGCCACATATGGATTCCTGAAGGGTGTATTTGGGCTATGATGTAGTTGGATCGGTGACCACATATATTGCCGAAGACATATTTCTGATTAGATAAGTTGCGACCTATGGATTCTCGAAGGTCGTATTTTCGGCTGAATAGGCTGCGACCTATGGATTCCCGAAGGGCGTTTTTCTAATAGGCGTATTTCTGATTGGATAGTGTAATCCCCCGTAATTTTCGGATATTTATAATTACATTTTCGTATAAATATAAAACAATGATTTTATAAACGATGCACTTCATTTAAATCCTGTTTAATTTTTATTATTTCCGCTTTAAATTCTATTAAAATTTTAGTATTTTCGCTTAGGAGATATTTCATGATATCTATTTGATTTTATTTTATTTTATCCCAAATAAAAAAAAATAATAATAATAAATTAATATTTGAAACTTAACCTAGGCTAGATACTTAAATTATAAAGGGTTTTACTCCTTTTTTTCTCCCCTTCCATATTCACGCCACTTTCATTAACTCAGTTTTTTTCAAAAAAAAAAAGTGAGAGGAAAGCCGAGATAAAGAGACACGAGAGACAGAGAGGGAGGTGCTGTGTACTGATGTTGTTGCTGCTGCGTGCCACTGTCCGTCAGAGCCGCCACCGGAGCTGCGACGCTGCACTGTGGTTGCCGCCGCCGCACTGTTGTTGTTGTTGTTGTTGTTGCTGCGTTGTTGGCTGCTTGTTGTGCCCCACTGCCGCTCCTGCCTTGCGCCACCACTGCTGCCACCGGTGGTTGCCCTTGCCACCGCCGTTCGCCACCGCCGGTCCTCCTCTCTTCCTTTTCCATCTTTGCTGTCCTTTTTCTTCTTCTTTTCCATATTTCACATTCATGCTTTAATTGATTTTTTTTATGTTAAAGTTTATAATCAATCACTTATACAATTATTTTGAATATGTTGTTAGTATTATTAAATTGTTTTGATGATTTTAAGTTGAATGAAAATTTTCAGATTTGTTTAATTATAAAATTAGGGCTTTAAATTGGGGATTTTCATGTTTTAAGGGTTAAAGATTAATTAGTACTTGTTTTATGATATTTTGAATTTGTATGACATTAGAAGTCGAATTTTTAGGACTTTAAACAAAATTTCAGATTTGATTATTTGTAGATTTTGAGATTTTAATGGGTTTTAATCATGTTTTGGTATGAGAAAAATTGTTTATAAACTATTGTTTGAGTATGTAAAAGCTTAAACMTTCTCTTTAGCAAGTTTCAATAAATTCCAGATTTGATTTCAAGAGTATCTAGGGGTTTTGAAGATCCTAAATCATGTTTTAAATGAATTAAACTCATTTACGAACTATTATGTATGTATACAAAATCTAGACCTTTTCTTTTACAAGTTTAAGTAAATTTCAGATTTTTATAAATATTCTTGAAGCAATTGTTATTGAAAATAATGAGTTTTCACTTGAAAATCAATGGGTTAATATATTGTATCACTAGTATGCATATGTTTTTGATGTTTTTAAAGGTTTTGTATTAAGGGAAAATTTTCAGATTTATTAAATGAATTAAAAGGGCTGAATTCCTTGTTTAAAAGATGTATTTTCATGATTTTTCAAGTTCGAAAGATAGGACTAAGTATACATGTTTATAACTATCAATGGGGTGGGTTTTGTGAGGCCTCAAGACACGATTTTTAATAACTTTTGAGGCACATGTAAAACCTACTTAGTATGCTTGTAATTGAGTGCATAAGTTGGATTTGTTCGCAGTTTATGTAAATGATTAGGAGGAGCACTTCGTAGAGTCGATCTTCTGAAGTATTGGATTGACTTTTATTCATGGCTCAGTTAACCGTACTACTCTGTGGAAAGTCCTTGTGTTTGTATGCTCGTGAGGATATTGAGACATAGAGGCATGGATTATGAAATTTTCCATGACATTCGTTTGCGAGTGCACGATAAGTCATCTACTTTGTCCGTACATTTGGAATTATAATTGTGAAAACTGTGGAATATTTGAGGAATTTGGTTTGTTTCTGAGGTTTGATATGTAGGTTGATATTAGCTCTTATTGCTATAATAATTGGTTTGGTCTTTGATGTGTTTAAGGTGGAGTGCAATCTAGATCTTGCTGTCGATGAGGTTGTTTATTATAATAAAGGATGAATTAGTGGGCAAGTGTACTTACTCATGCAAGTTTTTTTACTGACTCGTTCATGATATGAATGTGTGAA
Organism: Bassia scoparia; assembly: GCA_008642245.1. Lineage (NCBI taxonomy): Eukaryota > Viridiplantae > Streptophyta > Magnoliopsida > Caryophyllales > Amaranthaceae > Bassia > Bassia scoparia. Next base: position 113,711 of record SNQN01000690.1, read on the forward strand.
CGAGTAAGGGAATGTATTCAAGTCTTATTGATGAGGTTATGGCTTTATCTAAAGGTTTATTAATAAAGAGAACGACTAGTTGTTAAAAAAGAGTTTTGATGTGAAATGTGTGAATGTGGTCGTGTGTTGTGAGTCAGTGTGAACGTGTTCTATAAATTAACATGTGTAACTAAACTTATGAACGTAATAATAACCTGGATATGTGCACGTTCTAGAAGTTTATTGAATCAGGTTGGGTTGCGAGTTTTTTCGCATTCCTTCCTAGGGCCGTCTGATTCAAGCGCGTCTCTTTTATTTTAATTTAAAAATGGATTTTATCCAAATGGGGTTAGTTGAGGTTCATCTACTATGGTGGACGGAGTCGCGCCCGTGGTCGCCATCCTGGTTTTATTGAACATTGATCGCCTTTGCGACGGGGAGGCATGGGGAATTGAACTGTGGGCATGCCTTAGCGTGGTCCTGGGATTGAACTGTGGCACCTCGTTGTGTCTGGGTTTTTGGACAAGCCTTGTCTTTGCGCAAAAGTCATATAATATAGTATAATATATCTTGAGTTATTATTGGATTCGAGTAACATATTTTGCAAGGTACAATCTCGTTACAGAGAGGATGTTATGTTTTGGGATTGGTATTATATCTGGAGCATCTGTGTATACAGTATTTATATTGGGGGTTTTCCCTCCCTGAGTTTGGGAGCTGTTCGTTTGAATTCTGCAAAATTATGTTAAGTCCGTGGTTATGAACACCACAATGGGTTCTTCTTTTGTTTCTAAAGGTGTCGTAACTCGGTATTTTCAATTTTTAGGGAGAATGTGTCACGTTTGTTCCTGTCTTCGTATGTTGGTAATGTATGGTCAACTATTGTTGATTGCGTGTGTTTTTGGTGGTTTTTGGTGTATTGTCCCACTAATTTTCTTCTTTTGGTGGGACCTGTGTGATCCTTATTTACTTAGGAGAATTTTGGGGAGCAGACTTTTTAGGACTTTGCAATCAGGTGGACTAGCCTTGGATGGTTTGGGATTGAGTGAGAGCCCTATCCGTTACTTAAATAATTTGTTTCCGCATCGTGATAACCTTACAGGAGATTGTTATATTTTGATCTATTTGTTGAAAGGAATTATACCGTTATTTGCGAATAAGGGCTTGATGGTCTCAACTTGTAAAGATGAATGTTTTATATTTTCAGATTGTTAAACACTTTGGTTTGAACTATTTTCTACTCTTGATTCCGCTGGCAAATTCATGTATTTTAGCCTCAACGTTTTATAACGTGGCGGTGACGATGTGATGCAATTGGTTCTCCGTATTTCATTTAATATTCACAAGTAAAGTGGAGAAATTTTGGGGTGTACAGATAGGTTGTGACCGTATCGGTAATCCCGAATGGCTATTTCGCTGGATAGGTTATGAACCCATGGAATTCCAAAGGGCGTATTGCCAATGGATAGACCTGCTGTTCTATTGTAATTCCGAAGGGCGGTATTTTCGGTGACTAGGATCCTCAATGCATCCTTCCGATTGTCATATGCTGTGCGAACGTTATGGCTTCCACGTACAGGGGTATGTGTCCTGGAATTGTAGGTGTGTGACATATGGATTCGAAGGAGCGTATTTTCGGCTAGATAGGTTGCTGGATCATAATTGGATTCTCTCGGTGGCGTATCGAATTGGAATAGGTCTAGGACATGGGTATTCCCGAAGGTGTAAATTCTGATAGATATCTGCGGATATATATATGATAAGTATATATACTATATTATGATATATATTATTATATATATATATATAGAATATATATAATTTAATATTTATATATATATACTAAATATTATATTATATATATATATATATTATATATATATTATGATAAATTATTTGTGTTGTATCCTTGGTTTATTTTTTTCTAATTGGAATGATTTTTAGTAAGGAATGTTTTGAATTTTTCCTTTTTGCGTCAAGGTTGTTTCTCTGTTTTTTTATTTTAGATTTATACATGCAATTTCGTTTGGTTGTCTTGTGATATTTGATAATGTATGGATTATTCCTTGATGTTTTACAATAACTAGTGTGCCTCCTGGGAATCCGGCTGCGGCTCAAGCGCGCCGTGGTCCACTTTTGATTGTATAATTACGAGCAATGAATTTTAAGACAGGCATTTCATTGAAAACCTTGTCATAGTATATATTATATATTGATAGGTTATCATTGGTTCTTTTACAAAAAACATCTACCTCGAAGAGATATATAAACGAGTCACTCTACTAACATCGAAACCGCCACACACACACCACACACCACCAACTCTTGACTACCTGAAATAACAACACTAATATGATAAACTCTACTCTGTAATATTCTAATCACTTTAGCCATCATTAGGTTAAAGTGAAATGAGTTTATTTTTTTTTTTGACAATAACTAAGAGCAACACAGTTTTAGATGGCTTAGAAATTAGGGGAAAAAGGTCAAACGACAAATAGAGTCCAAACAATTTGCAAATACCCTACTAAAATCAGGGAAAAACGAACAAGCACACAAATTCACAAAATCCCCAAATTGAGCTAAAGCATCTCCCAACTACAATTTGGCAAGAATCTCAACACGCAATTTGCTCACATCAGCATCCTTCTTCTCAGAAAACAAGGCAACAATTTTCCTCAGAGGTTTCGACGCAATGTAGATTAACACAATGTACGATCTATTTCTCAAATCAAGAAAGAACCCCAGTTTACTCACAATTCTGCTCACCATTGATTGCAGACTGAAAAACACAAGAAATTACACATTAAGTGCACATTGCCAGTAACAGTACCAAGACATGAAAATGTGAAGATTGTGAACAAACACCAGTTGAGATCACATACTGTAAAACATACATATAATACTTCGTAGTTGCAATGGGTTAATTCGGAAAAAAAGAATTATCCTTCATTTTACAGAAATACGAAATCATTACACACAATAACACATGTAAAGATCCATCTTTAACTAACCCTAAAGAAAGTTTGCATACTTACACAAAAAGGAAGAGCAAAATGGACATCCGAAAAAATGTCAGGCATCCCTTTATACTAATGCAAGAGCAATAGAAAGCTGAAAATACATCATCATACAACTACTTGAACCAATCAAATTCAACGGCTTCCCAGAAAATGCACAGCAGTCATTAGACTATGCAAGAACAAATAATTCTCTTAAGATAGCACACCCACTAAGATCTGTTACAGCTAATAAGCCAGATATTATTACACACCATGGACTGCTAAGTTGTAGCAAATGCATATACAAAATGAAATAATCTGCGGTACCTGTGCTTGTCGCACATAAACTTTGCTTGCACCTGGGGGAAAACTGAAAGGGCAAGGTCTTCAAAATAAAATAAAACAAACCAAACCCAACTCCCACCTAATAATTGCATAACAAACAAGCAATAATAATCAAAAACATCGGATAAGGGTCCACTCTGAGATGTTTTTATGTGATTAATTATAAAAACCCAGAAACTAATTTTTGAACATGGGGGGCACAGAAATTTTGGGTCCAGAAATTTTCCTTTGACAATAATTCAAAACTATAATCTATCAACAGGCATTGGAAGTAAACAAATATTCGCTCTAAAAAAAACATTGATAGCAATAAGGCTTCTTTATACATTACTATTCTTGGATTCCCTAGCATTAGAATCTTCTCTTTTGTAAAGGAAACCTTATCTGTATTTAATTTTAAACTTGTAACCATCTTTCTATTTGTAATTCATATTCTATAACATACGTCAATATGGCTGCATTAATTACTATCGAACATTTCTAGCATTTGAGCGCAAGGCATAAGTGCCCGGTTAGGTGGTAGCTGTATTAGATTATAACATGACTGTACCTGAGACTCTGATCATGGGGCGAGACAGGCCGTCTTGTCGACCTGTCTAAATTATGGTGCCATTCAACATATAATGCATTAGATGTCAATTAACTTTTTGAAAGCCGCATGTAGGTACTTGTTATCCTTATTCTTATGATGCTGTTAAAATATCAGGTTTTGTTCTTCTCATACATGTAAGGCAAGGAGTTCAGACTACAAATATAAAGAATCAAGTTTAATTATTCAGGCAAAATATGGTCCCAAGCATAGCCATGGGTTCTTGTAATACAAATATTCCATGGAGGTCGATTACATCTAGACTATGGCTATATCGCTTTGGGGATCATATGGTGAGTATTAATATGGCCCAGGCTTATGATTTGCCAGTTGTGTAAATATCAACCTAACTTTAAACAACGCCCCTCAACGATGATCGCCTGGATCAGTGAAACAAAAGAAGACTTGAGCGTGCACTTTGCTCTGTCTTTGTCCGGATGACTGAGAGATCAGTGGTCAGGTATTGGTTGACACTGGAGTTGTGTTTTCCTGGTTAATCCATCATCTCTGGCAGTATGGTCATCTTGAACCTATGACTGAAATGAGTCTTAATGCTCGTTTTAGGCCATAGAACAGACGCAATATCAGACAATTTGGATTGATACAAGGCGTATAAGATAGTCTGCTAGACTTCCTATACCGCTTACATGCCTCCCTTACCTGCGGATTAATCTCCTTACATCCATCCATTTAATCCAGAGGGTTATAGGTCTACTAAGACTTTCTCAGACAGCTCAGCAATTCCAACTTCAGTAAATCTCCATTCTTTGAAACCTTTATTTTTCCTTTCAGAATGTTAGCATACTCAGTTGAGTGCATAAGTAATCTAAGTAAACAGCACAAAGTTTAAGTATTCTTATTTGTCATTCTAAACTTTCATGAATCGTACGATAATCTAGAGTTCCATGGGGTTTCGTGCTCAAAGCAAGACTGTCCACAGATATATGAACATAGATGAAAAGTTTTAAGATACAAACACAATGCTTGACTACATGAACACAAGCTATTGCCCCTTACAACATGTATAATATGTCCTACACAAATGCACCAAATAGCATAACTCTTACACAATAGACTGTTGACTGATTTGAGCAAGTGGCAACATGAAAAATTAATCCATCGAACTAAATAACAAAGATGAGAGAAAATTATATAGCAAATAGGAGATATTAAGATATTACTGGCCTCTGGGTGAGAGCCATGAAGCTCACGGGGTAGCATATCATATTCAATCTCATGTATTCTATGTCTAAAAGCTTCAAGGTGAAACGCCAAGGTGTAAAAAACGACATCCCCACAATCCAATACACACTTCCTTGCTATGCTTCAAAGCTAGCCAAATGCAACAAGAAGCGCAAACTCAACAAAAGCGTTATTTTAAGCGGCGTATCGACCTTTATTACATATCAACAAATTGCAGCAAACATACACCACAGACACTCAATGTAAAATTCATGCCTATTGTATCTCAAATTCTCTAACTCTAATTCAGCATTCAATTATGGCAGTCAATTGATGCAGGAAATGCCAAACCTGATTTACTCGATGGCATTCAGACAGTGAGTTTCACTTTCTCAACTTTTGAATTTGAATTGATAGTCACCTTCGAAACAGTCTATCAATGCATAATCAATGAAATTGTAAAAAATACATTACGAATGAGTATCAAGCAATATCATACCTGAAAAAAGAAAGCATTAAACTGACTTTAATCTAATCTCACAGATCAAGGAATTTTATCATCAATTATTGAAAAGTAACATTAGATGACAATGCCCAGTAAAATTCCCATAGCTAGAACTATAGAATGGAAAACATAAATAAATCACATCACTTTAATTACTCTCATCAAACTATAATCCAGGAGATTTCTTCAACACGTTCAATCACATAACCCTAACAAATCGATCAAATCACAAATCAAACCCCTATTATCATACGAAAAACGAACGACAAGTCGCAAATGAAGAAACACCCTATACAAGCTTACAAAAAACCAAGAAGAAACATCTGAAATGCAAACCGCTTACTCGCCAGTCCAGAACGCCCTAGCCGACCCATCAACCAGGATCAACCTTGAAGTTTGAAACCACGCTACAACACATACACACTGAATTTTGAATGAATTACCAATCAGTCATATTCAAATATCTCAATAGGAAAAGCTGAAATGACTTGTGAAATAAATTAATGATAGATATAAAAATAAAACACTAACAGTAATCTACTTACATAACAGATCTTATCACTAAGTGCTGCATTTGTTGTTACATAACCCACCTCACAAACTCGAAAAAATAATAGATAAAAATCAACAACCCTAAAATGACCATAAAAAATCGTAGAACCCTTCCTTCAAACCCTCGAACCAGAAATTGAAGGACTTTCCTCAGAATCGGTAAACAAACAAGCATCATCATTGAAAACTCAACTATTCCAAACACCTAAAATTACAAAGTAAAATCCGAACCTTGTTAAGGGGAAGAGAATGAAACCCTCATCCACGGAACAGATCACCGCAATCAATCCAAGCCAAGAACCCCACCCTTCACACCCTTTTTTCTCGGCCTCATGGTTCGATGCGGGCCAACCCGTGATCCGGCGATTCAATCCTTGCCCTTTTCCACACCAAACAACCTGATCACCGCGACCAAATACACCGGCCACAATGGGTGCACGATCAGAACTATATGGGAAAACGAGTCGCTCGGCAAACGGTCCTCGGAGCGAAAGAAACGACGCAAAAAAATGCAGTGAGAAGAAAGGGGGAAAAGAAATGGGGTCGAGCATGGAAGGGTGCGAGCATTGAAGCAGCGGGGACAAAGAGGAGCACGCCACTCATATATGATGTGACGCAGCATCGCAAGGAGAATGAGCATGCATCGTGAAAGTCCAACATATTTTGGTGGGGGTAACGAGGTATTTTCGTCCCTCCTCACTGTTCATTAAGAAGTCGTTTTCAGCATGATCATACTTCGCCCTTGGCCACTCCACAACACCAGTCTACCGCCGACTCCAAGACAGCATGGCAATGGGGCAAGAACTTATATGGGAAGTGCGCTGTCGGAAAAACGAGCAAAAAAACTGAAGTGGAAAGAAAGGGGGAATGAAATGGCGAGGGACTGAAGGGGGAGCATCCGAAGACGGGGGAGCAAAGAAGGAGCGGGAGCGGGAGCAGAAGGAGAAATGAAGCAATCACCGTGATAAGCACATAATTTGTGGGGGTAGAGGGTATTTTCGTCCCTTCACTGTTCATTATGAAAGTCGTTTTTTCGACGTCATCCGCCACTCCAAACAAGTTTCAACCAAACCCCCACCTCTTCACACCCTTTTCGGCCCCATGTGTTGCTGCGGGGCAAAACGTGGACAGGGAGACGCCAACCTTTGCCCGTTCCCAGACACCAACACCTATGCACTTGCTGCCTGACCCAAAACATACAGGCCAACAATGGGTGCCAGAACTATTGGGAAATCGATGATCTTCGGCGGAAAAACGAGCAAAAAAAATAAGTGACAAGAAAGTGGGGAAGAAATGGGCGAGCATCGAAAGGGCGAGCATGAAGGGAGGGCAAAGGATGGAGACTGCCAACCCATAATCGCAAGGAAGAAAATGAAGCAAAATCACGTGAAAGCCAGACATACTTTGTGGGAGAAAGGAGAAGGGTATCCAAAGTCATCTTCACTGTTTGCATATGAAACAATGACAAATATGACTAAGCAGCCTCTTTTATCATTCTTTAGTAAGTAGCAAAATTATTACGATGAGTGCGTGTGGTGTCTGAGATACTGCCATTTGTTCAGATGATTTTGTCTGAAAAGAAGAGTTGGTAAAACAACAAAACAAACAACAAAAATCACCAACTTAAAACACCAACACATCCCCCCAAACAAAATCCCACTTTACCAGTCCAAGCACAACCAATCCTCAGACATAATACAGCTACAGAAAAAAAAGCACCACAAATCACAACAGAACGATAAACAACACAACACAACAACCACCACAAAACCAAACAAAAAAAACCTACAATACGATCTCACAATAACATAGAAAAAAAAGCCCCTCCCCCCACAAAAGACGCACCCACTCCTTCATCCCCTCCCCCCCCATCGGCCCCCCAGCCCCCACTCCCTTCTCAACCATGCCCCCCACACTCCCCAAACCACCAGCTTAACCTAAAGAACAACCCCCTCACCCCCAGCACCCCCAACAGAAGGAGCGAACCAAAACACTCAAAAAAAAACAAAAACCCGTCCACCTCCCACAACAAATGTCTCACTCCACCCTTCACTCCCCTCCCCCCTCACCCCCTCATGCTCCCCATCTTCCCCACTCACCTCTCCCCACACTCCCAAGCCACCACCAACCCAATAATCAATACAGCAAAAACACGTAAAAACAAAAACAAAAACCCCCACCCCTCACAAAAATGCTCACGCACATTCCCCCATTCCCCCTCCCCTCATGCCCCTCAGCTCCCATTCCCTTCTCACCAACTTCCCTCCGCCACAACCCACACCCCAAACCCACCATTCCACCAAAAGCAACCCTCCCACTCCCACTACCCACGCCATAACCTAACCACGCCTCACTCCCTAAAGCATATAATTAAAGATTCAATTACCGTACGATTCGAATCCACCAAGTCTACATGCATAATAAAGTTATAACACAAACTCGATGCACTAAGAAGAACATGGTATACAAGATAACAACAAATCACAAGCATCTACTCCATTATACAATAACCAACACAAACGCATAAGTTCATTCCTCCAACCCGTACTACCCTCTACACAACAAACAAATCCTCATTCACTCTCCAACAAAGTAATTACCAATTTATTAAATAAAATCCCTAAAATAAAAAGATGAATAATGCATCAGTCACTATTTCTCATTCATCTAACACTTCATAAGATAAAACCTATTCAATAAAACCTAAACATCTAAAGCATACTTCATCGATTACAATCATTACACATAACGAAAAAAATCAACATCAAAAAAAACAACCACGCTGCCTCGGAATTAACAGGTATCATGCTGATCGAATTGGACTGCAAGTAAGTTAATATAAGGAGGAATCTTTCACAATCCCAGAAAATAGATTTGTAGTTTGTCAATTTCTGATAAGACTAACACCGGTCGGATACCCGTGGCTAAATAACAATTTAGTTGCCACTCTCATTGCTAGCTTGAGCATAGGCAGAATAAATTGATGGAATGTCCTACAACCTGTCAACCTCTTATAGCTAGACAATAAGAATCAATGAAGATTGAATAGCTACCTCGGATCTACTCAGGCCGCACACGCAATAATTATACCCTTGTCAATAATTCTCTCACTATATTCAGATAAATTATTCATGTGCCACATGCCAATATCAAAGTTAGGTAATCAATGGCATGTGAACATAGAACTATAGGGGCCAATGCTGTCAATGTATGAGTCAAGCTGGATCGAAAACTTCATATCAATACGGACGAACGCGAGAACCGCCATGGAACTCTGAATCCGCTACATAATTCAATGTAAATTAGAAACAAATAGAACAAATTTGCGCTTACTTAGTATATGCGACGCAACGAGGTGGACACCAGCGAAAGAACATAATAGGGTTCAAAAGAGGAATACGAAGTTGGAACGTCGACTGTCTAAAAGCTATACCTATAATCTGGATAAAGGGAGGGATTTAAAAGGATAATCCGGAAGAGGGCACTTAGGTAAAAAGACTCAACACTTGACTCCCGAACATCACGAAAGTACTAATAGCGTTTATGCCTAAAAACATGCAGTATAACCATCATCATAGTCAAAAAAGACATACGCAGAAGAGAGGAATAACCAGGAGAACACAACCCAGCTCAACATATACCTACCACCTGATTCGATCATCACCGACAAAGACAGACACAGTGCACGCTAACCTTGCACCTGCCACTAACGGATCATCTAGGGGCGTGTAGATTAGTATATACACACTGAGCACTCAGGCCCCCCCCTGAGCAATCACCATCAACCCACATATAGACAAAATAAACCTTACAGAATATTAACCAGAAACATAGTTCTATCTGGACAACTATTTGCCATATAATTACTGAATCTTAAGTATCCTGATCTCTTGCTACATGAGAAAGAACAAGACCTGAGGGTAACCAACAAATTAAGAAGGAAGACAAGTCCACATCGGCTCAAAAGTTAACATTGAATGCAAAGGAGGGTGGCACATATAGACAAGACTCAAAGACTGCCGTCCGCCAGATCGCAGCTCAGTACAGTCATAAACAAATAACAGACCCAACCCCACTCCCTACAAACTCAAAAAAAAGAACATCCAAGACAGTTAAAAAACAAAAAAAAGACAAAAAAAAAAATACAATAATGCTTAAAAAGAGAAGACCTAAGCTAGGAAAATCCAAATATGAAAGTAAAACGAACCAGCACCATGTAAGCGATGCTACCCACATGCATGTGAAGAAACATTAATTAATAAGAAGCGAATCTTGAACCGCAAATCCACAGCAAAATCTCGGTGTTCGAAATAACTCCAACCTCTACCTTATAAAACAACAGACCTGACCTTACCTTTAATGCTTGCAAATATGTATGGTTTTTATTGAAACCTTCCCTCATCCCCATGCAACCAAGTACAAACACAGACCACCACTATCAGGAAACACATGTCAACCACAGCCATTAAAATCCTATACAAAACAGTACTAACAAAAATAGTCTCAATCATACTGCCAGCCCGTGAATTTGATCAATCAGTATGCCACTCCATGGGCATTAAAAACGCATTTCTGTTACATGTCTCCTGAAAAAAACCTTAGTATAAAGATGGACACATAATGGTAAATCAAACGTAAAGAGAAAGTAAAACTTCCCATACCCATCTAAAACTACAAATAAAGGGTTAACATATGACCAACGGTTCACAATCTTCAACAGCATTATACATTACTCAATCACAAGATCTGCACCAAACAAGACAAATGAAACCTGTTTAAAAACATATAGACACTATGCCAAAATCACCCAGAAAATTTCTTCAAAAACCAGTAGCAAATCCAACGCAATTAATTAGACAACACAATTGGTGATGAAATCGGCGTTTCCCTATTTAGGTCTTGCAAATGACCATGCCGACCTTCCCCAACCCAACTAAACGCCTAGGTGTGCAAACAAAAAAAAAAAAAAAACTCATCACTACATATCAAAAGATAGAATACAGTACAATAAATATTAGAGGCTGCAAATTAGAATTGGAAAAACCGAACTCCGAGGTAATGTTAAGAACTACAATACAACGACAAAATAAAACCATACATTCTATAAACCTAAACGCCGAAAACAACAAAAATACACCCCTACCCCCACTCATAATGGTAAAACACCAAGCAATTAACCAGACATACAAATATCACAAGACACATCAAAAGAAATCAAAACAATAAAAAAAACAGAGAAACAACTGACGCAAAAAGAAAATTCAACACTAACTGAAAATCATCCAATATAAAAAATAAACCAAAGTAGAAATACACACACATAGAAATAAATATATAAACAAATATAATATAAATAAAAAATAAAAGACCACTATACATATATATAAAATAAATTAAATAATATAATAATAATTACGCAAAACCACCAGAAAACACCTCGGGGACCAAAGGCATAGACACAATTCGAGAATCCCACCGGGGAACCCAGATCGCAGCCTATCAGCCGAAAAACAACCCTTCGAATCACAATACGCAACTAAATAAATAACCCCGAACCATGTCGAGCAAATACAATCGGAAAGATATGCATTGAGACATATCTCCGATAAATAGCCCGTCAATCAATAGAACGCGTCTACCAAACAACCCCTGGAACCATGCCAATACACTACCAACCCGAAAATAATGCATATCGGGATTTCCAAGTTCACAACCCGTTATCGTAACACCCCAATAACCCACTTTATTGTAAAAAATGAAAAACGAATATGCATTCACGGGGCCATCGTAAAACGTTGACAAAAGAAAATGGCGCGAAACAAGATACAAAAATACCAAACCAAAGAAACTAAATATAAAAAACTTCATTACAATTGAACCAAGCCCAACGCAATAACGGGTACTAACTGTTTCAAAAAATACGTCAAAAAAAAACGTCCTGAGCACGACGTGACAAATATTAAACGAAAATTGGCCTCACTCACCCACCATACCAACAGCGCAACCTAAGCAACCTTAAAAGTTCCCCAAGAAATTCCAAATAAATAGATTACATACAAGGTCCACCAAAAAAGAAAAAGGACAAACAATCAAACACACAACACAATCAACAAAGTTGATACATGACAGACAACGAAGACGAGAACAACAACACATCACCCTAAAAACGAAACTCCGATCTACGACACCTGTAGAAACCAAAAAAAACCACAATGTTCAAACCACTAACAAAGGCGAACACTATCAATGCCGCATAGACTGCAGACTAAACAAACCCACCAATAATAAGCCAAGAGTGACTAAGCGCATAAAAGACAAGTCCCACTAAACACGAACATCCCGAAAAATTATATGCTGCAAAAGATGTGACCACCACATAATATCATAGATAGATAGACATAGAAATTGACAGATAAACATATAATCCAAACTCCAACACACCAGTGCCAACAGTCAATCCCAGACACGCTCAGTCCACATCAATGCCCATGCCTCCCGCGTCGGAAAGGGCCACAAATTCAACTAAACCAATAGGCGAGGCGGCACCATAGAGGGGGTCGCTCAACCAACTTAGATTAATTCAAGACGTAACCCCAGTTGGATAACAATCCAGTTTTAAAATAATATAAAGGCTCTGATAGTACGGCCCTAACGAAGGAAGCGAGGATAAAATCAACCCACCCGAGAGCAAATCAGACTGCACAATAATCCAAGTTTATACGACAGATCAAAGTGTATTAACATTATAAAACACTCACGCATGATCATGCCAAACACACCACACCTGTCACTACATTTCAACATAAAAACTCTATACATGACTATCGTTGCACCGTTAATAATAACACCTGTGATTAAGCCAACTAAGACTCTGCAAGATAGTTACAAACTCCCTTTCCCATCAACACATCACAATCGAAGCGAGTATAAAAATGACTCAGCGAAGTAATTACACTTTGACCCGACTGAATCACCTAATAAACAACCGCAAAGCAAGCATTAAGCTGACCACTAAACCCATCCACAAACCATCACCAACTATAAAGGCAAAAAGACAAAAACCCATACAATGACCATGAACAACCAGAATCGACCTCAAAAAGACCCCCCCCCCCATCTCAACCAAAATGTTCCCACAATGATTTAAAACAAAAAAAAAAATCATTGAAAAATATGGTAAACACAAATATTAATACTTAGGTCTAAGACCCTCAAGATACACTAAGTTACTCATATGGTTTAACTGCCTAGTCACTGAGCCCCACTGACGCATAAAGAAGCGCTCTCCGTTCACAACATCGACCACAAGGATTACGCAAGTAACACCTTGAGCCAATAGTTAGGACAAATTAAGGGAAAATAAAAACAATTCCGATATCCTTCTTTTTCATATTAGAATGTACTCTAGAAGCCTCTGCCTAAAGCAATTTAACAAACGGCGAAAATCAATACAAGCGTCGCACGTAATTACACAAAAGTAGTTAAGTGCTCAAAATTAGATGAAAGTCGTGTCGGCTAAGCCTCGACACAAAACCTCGCCCACAGATGAACCCGAAACATATACTATATCCTTCCACTGTGAGAAATCCAGAAAATACATCTTAAACAAGGAAACACCCTATATAACTCAAATGAAAGTGAAACTTGTAGCCCTAAACAAAACGTTAGAACATCAAAAACAACAACTTGAGGAACAATATTACCTTAGTTTCAATGTGGAAAACTCAATATCAAACAAGCCAAGAATTAATAAAAACTGAAATATCTAAACTAAAGAAAGCTATATTCTGTAACATGGACATAAAGTGTAAATGCATTGTAAATCCATAAAACAGATTAGGACTTCAAAACCCCATGAACCTGAAAGTCAAATCTGGATATGAAATTGCAAAGAAATGTTGAAGCTACAAACCAAACATATATTACAAATCAATTTTCGTCAACCAAAACATATTAAATACCCATTAAAACTCAAATCACAAAAAAAATGTTGAAAAATCTGTTAAGTCCTAAAAAATGTCGACCTAATGCATCACAAGCAAAACATCAACAATACAAAACTTAACCTTAAAAACATAAGAGAAACCCCAATAAAGCCACGCAATTATTAATAACAGTCCTCAAACTTGATTTTCTATTTCATCAAAATCATCAAAGGACAGATTATAAGACTAACGAACTAGACTCAAGAAGAACGTGGTAAAAAGGCGATGATTGTAAGAACTCAACGAAACAAAAATCAATCTGAAAGCATCAAAGTAATATGATGAAGAATAAAAAGCAGCACAGGATAAAGAAAGAAATGAGATGGACCGCCGTGGGAACGCGGAAGACAACCACCGGCATACCAACTAGACGAGTGTACGACACCAGCCCAAACGGCACAAGCATAAGCACCAACAACATCTGGCGCGGCAGACCACGAGGCAGCGCGGGGGCAGGCCCGCGGCTCACGGACACGACACCGCAGCAGCATACAAATGCACAGTCACTAACACCTCCTCTCGTCTCTCGTGTCGACTTTATGCTTTCCCTCACGTTTTTTTGGAAAAATACGAGTTTAAGAAAGTGCGTGAATAGGGAAGGAGACAAAAAAGATAAAGCCTTATAATTATAGCTACTACCTAGTATTCAACAAAATATAATATATTTTTTATGGATAAATAAATAAAACAAATTTAGATACAGAAAACTCTAAGCGAAAATACGAAATTTTAATATGGGAATAAAGCGAATAAAAAATAAACAGATAAAGAAGCACGGTAAAAAATCATTGTTTATCAAAAACATGTAAAAAATATCCCGAAAAATCGGGGAACACACCAATCAAAATACCCATGAAAGAACGCCTTCATCTATAGCGGCAGCATCACCGAAAATTTACGACCTACGAGAACCATAGTCAAACTAAATCAAAATATTCTCGGCAAAACACACCAACACATGCATACCCAATACACCTCAGGAATTCTGCATATGCCATCTATCCAACGAAAATACGCCCTTCGTACCACAGCCAGCCATCCTAAGAAAACTCCAGAGATCATAGTCATTCCGTACCAACGGAAATATAAAGCCCTAGGTACCAAGGTCACGAAATATACGCACGACAATCCAAACCACAACCACCTCAACGTCTAAGATACGTTCCTGTACCAATAGTTCAGCCAGATGCGGACAACGCCTCGGGAACTCCACGGACCAACTACACAAAATAAACCCTAGGGAAAAACGCTCGTTCAAAAACCCCAATGTTCGCAACCATGATGCCAGTTAGCATAAAGTCCCCGCATGACCCGGGGCGAAAAATGCGCCCTCACGAATAGCATGGGCAAAAGAATAGTATGTGAAACTCGGACTTACAAGCTAGCTGTAAGAGTAAACCACCGAGCGCGCGCGCGGCTGCCAATATGGGCTGAGTCGCGAGCTCGGGTGCGGAAGCGTCAATGAGAACACATTCGCATTAAACAAGTATCATATCGGAAGCAACCAAAACGCATTTTCCGGACGACCAATTCCAACAGTCGCTACGATGTTATCGGAACTCGTGTGCAGAAGACGCCCCGTGTCATGTGCGAGGAATGGGCGACCTAGAGCAGCGCACTCAGAATATCAGAACCGAACTCGTTTGAGATAATCGAGTGATATTCACACCTAGCGAAATACACGGAACAAAAAAAACATTCGGCGGATCTCCAACAATAGGACTACAAACTGTCTGTAAACATTATCACTCCACAGATGGAAATTCACCGGGGCCCACTAAAAATGCGCAGCAAAAATTTAGATGACCGGTGTCGATCGAAATGCACCAACAGAAGACGCCCGTACCTACGTGCGATTTACACCCGGACTGAAAAATCTCGGGTAACGCATTGCCGACATATTGGACTTGCTGTGACAACTCTCAAAATTTAG
>SNQN01000691.1:0-10417 GCA_008642245.1 Bassia scoparia
GCCTTCTTCGATTCCATCCTCTTCAATGCAACCTCCACCTCTACTCTTTTAATCCTTCGTACAAATCCCACATTGATTTCCTCCTTACTCACAGATGTATCCCCTATAACAACCCCATGATGAAGTATTCCTTCCACCTTACTCATAGACATATCCGTTAAACAATTCATCGAAGTATTCCTTCCACCTTTGTTTGATGCCCTCATCTTGAACCAAAACTTGTGGTTCTTATCTTTGACACACTTGACCATACCAATAGTCTTCCTTGTCTCTTGTCTTCTCTTCGTCATCTTATAGATTTCCCTTTCTTCTTCTTTGGAGTCTAACCTTTCATAGAGTTCTTGGTAAGCCTTTTTTTAGCCTGCCGCACAGCTACCTTTGCTTTGCTCTTAACGTTTTTATACGCTGCAAAAGTTTTCATCATTCCTGCTTTTTCCCAAGGCTAGATAACAATCCCTTTTGTGTTTGATTACTGCTTTCACTTCTTCATTCCACCACAAAGTATCTCTGTGCACCATATTTCTCCCCCTTGATTCCCCTAAGACCTCTTTGGCCACTCTTTCGACCAAAGTTGTATCTGCATCTACCTCATCCTCCCAGTTAGCCTTGTTGATCATTTTTTTCGTTGAAAACATGAGCTTTTTCATCTTTTAAGGTCCACCATCTTATCATTGACTCCCCTTGGACATGCCTCTTTTTACCACTTTCTTTTGATCGGATAGTCCTCACCAAAAGCCTGTTTTGGGTAACCACTCTCTCTCCAGGGATGACCTTGCAGTTTACGCAACTTTGTCTATCTGCCCTCCTTGTGAGCAGAAAGTCTATCTTAGTTGCATTTGCATCGCTACGGAAAGTTCAAGTGGGAATTGCGCTTCTGAAACTAAGTATTAGCCAAAAGTAAATCATGAGATTGAGCGAAATCCAAAAAAGTCTTACCGTGGGCGTCTCGCTGCCATACCCAAAACCTCCATGCCTTACCCCAACATGCCCATTCAAGTCTCCGCCAATGTATAACTCCTTTGTGTGAGGGACACCTTGTATCACCTCATCAAAATCTTCCCAAAATTGTCGCTTCTCCTCTGCACTCATAAACACTAATAACATTAATAATTTCTTTACCACATAACAACTTTACCCCATCACTCTTCCAATAGGTCTTGATTACCTCTTGTGCTAACTATTCATCCAGGATCACATCGAGTCCATTCTGTCTTGAGTGACATATAACACCTTATACCCCATGATCAAGCCTATAGCTCCTTCTCTGGTTCACATCACCTCTTGGAGGCATAAGATTTTAAGCGTCTTCTCTTCATCACTTCCCACCACTTTTGTCTGATTTTTCCAGTTGAAGACCCCATATTCCAAGAACCAACTGGCAAACTTGTAGAACCCTTCCTTTTCCGCTTCTTACCCACTCTCATCCTTTGCTCATTGAAACCACATGCAGTCGATTGTGACGCGCCACTTCAGGGCAACGACCTAGCAACCTTGCAGATTAATCACTGACACGCGCTCTGGGAAGTGCAAGCACGTCGTTGAGTAGGAATGTCCACAAAATTTTCATTTGTTCATATCATAAGTGACAAAGTTTTATGCTGCTATCACAGGCCTACGACAACCTCTATCCGATTTTCGGACCCGCAACCATTGGGGCGGAGTTTCTAAAAGTCAAATTTTGCACCTAATTTGAAATAGAAAGAATTGGAAGAAGTATTAAATTTATAATAAACAATTACATAACAGCCCGTTCATAGAGAAAATCCTTTTCCGTATCGCAAGAAGTCAATAAGACCATTGAGATGCTGACACCATGCCAGCAAATAACAATAAAAAACTCTAAGCATAATTTGTAAATAAAAATACTGATTTATAAGCTATCCTAACTAATAAACTTCAATGTGTAGATAAACTTTTAAGATAGCGCTTGATCATCATTTCATACTAATGCAGCTACTGCTGTTATGTGCTATCTCTCGCCGCCTTTCTGAAGGAAAGAAGCAGGAGAATTCCTTTCTAATGTAGCTATTGAACCCTGTTCTAATTAAGGGACCATAGATATGTAGTTCCTGTATCTAAAGGAGAAGTTAGCTTGGATCATTACCTAGAGTATAAATTCTATATCATCATCCAACACTACCTCTTAATTTGAGGTATAATCTGTTGATTGTAAAAATTTCACACTTGACAATCAAGTTCACACCGACCTTATTTTTCTTATTTTAAATATTTAGCAATACCCAAATATAAAAATGGCTGACGATTATTATTTTAGAACCATCACTTGATTTTCATTATTCTCAAATTTAACTGTCCTTCTCCACCAAATTCAACTTTACTAATTCAAATCTTTTCCTTTTAGGCATATTGACTGATTGTACAATAAATATATTAACAAAGTTGCAAATGTTAGTGGATGAAATGTGGATGTTTCGTACGCTGATAAAGTTTTGTGTTAGTGAAGCACATTTAGCTTTTTAAATTTCCCACTTTCTTTTATAAAATATAACCAACTCTCCTCTAATATTCAGCAGCATTTTTGTTGTTTTAACCCTAAAATAGTAAAATTTAGATTCTTCTTTTTGCTATTTTCAAATGTTGCTCAAGAGATGAGTTGACACTGATAAACAAACACAACTGCTTTGATATTTTATTTGCAAACTGAAATTAAAGACTTAAATTATACCAGAAGAGAAATAGAGTGTCAAGTATAATATCATAACTTAATTGATATTTTTCTCAGATTGCGAATAGTGTTATTATGTGTATCAATGTATCATCAAGTATCAATGCTTACTTCCTCTTTTACAGGTCAAGCACGTGGATTGCTATACCGTAACATTACCAGAGCTAGAAACTGCGGAGACAAAGTTTAAATAACAGTCTATGTAGGAGGTAAGCATGAATACAATATCCATTGTCTTTTAATAATAAAAAAATTCCTTAGTACAGATTTCTAAAAACTTACCTAATGTTCAACTCTGCTTGCAAGGCTCTCTGTAGTGTTATTCTTTGTTGGAACTTTGATGCTGTGTAGAATTGTAATTCCTATTTCATTTGATTGGGAATTTTGATAGGCCCCTTTCTCCTTTTAAACGATAAAACATGATGCAGGTGATAGTATCATTGAACAATCATTATAGTATAGCATGAATTTTTTAACTGTTGGGCTTTCATCGTTCTCAATAAAGGGATTTGAGAAAAGATTTATTTCACAAGTATGAAGGACATTATCTCCTTTTCCTTCTTGAGAGGAATTTGATAAGGAAAAATTTGGAATATTTTATGTTGAATATTTTGCAGGGTAGCGAATTTCCTGTTGCTTAGGAACTCATAGAAAAGTTGTGTGAATTTTTTTTAAATAAAAAATAAAACTAGTGTGATACCCTATCGACGGTTATAAAATTCAACATTAGGTTTTATAAACAATTCAAGTTATATGTATTATACTCATATAAAATAGTTAACCTGCATTATTACACGCACAATTGAAATATCATAACAATTCGTACTTGACCACTATATCTATGGTCATAAAATAATAGGAGTAAATTGAATTCAATGAATAATTGTGTTCAATATATTAACTATTTTATGATTAAAACTCTTTGTAATTAACTATAATTTGACTCGACAATCAAATWAAGTTTGCATTATTATGTTCAATATTAATAAGTTTAGTTTGGTGAAAATCATATYGATGACTCAACAAAAGAATAAACTTCAAAAAATTAGGAGGGAAAAAAAATCTTAATTTGAAGAATATTAACGTTAAATGTCTTTCACTTGTTTCTGAAACAAATCCCTCACATAGAAATGAGACATGTGATATCTTAAAATCAAAATTTTCCCATGTGTCATCTTTGWAAAGAATAATTTATTTTCCTTTTCTTTCCTTTTGTAAAATGTCGATTTTCTTTTTGAATTACAATTAATATTAATGATTTATTTGCATTTACTTAAAATTATCATTTTCTTTATAATTATGCCATTTTCTTGCCTATATCAATTCTTTTTTAAGGTATTCATTTTAAATTTAATTTATTTCATTTGAAATTCTTGTGAATGAGCTCTCTTCTCATAATTACAAAATCATTTTATGATTTTTTATAGAATCATCCAAATCGATTATTTTTCAAATATGTATATGTTATAATTTTATTAATAATTGAAAATTGATATATTTCCATTTTTTGATGAATTATTAAGTCCTAGTTTCATTCTTCAAAAATCATTAAAATTAAAAAATTAAACCATAAAACTATTAACATAATGTGTACGAAACCTAGTGCACGGGCCAAAAACCTAGCTCGTTTTTCTACTCCAACTATATGCACTTTTTACAAAACTTGTGCAATGCACATTCTTAGAAGTTTTAGATTAGAATATGAGAAACATTTAATTCCATGAATAATTAGATTTTTTTTTTTTCGTTATAATATTAAATAAACAATGTTTTACACTAAAAGATCAAATTCATATCAACGTTTACAAAATTTATCTTTGGTAGCTAGTAGGGTTTTCAGTTTATTTAGACTATGTACTTCCTCCGTAACGCCTTAATAGAAACTTTGGGTGTGGCACGGACTCCTTGTCTGTTTATGAATAGTAGTGTTTAGTGTGTTTACACTCTTGTTATTATGTTAAGGAGGAGAGAGAAAATTGTATTTTATTATTGTTTTAGTGTGTGCACGTGATTCCTCAAATAGAAATAGGGGAAAGTTGCTATTAAAGTGTTATTGTCATTTTTAGTAAAAGTTGCTATTAAAACGTTACAGYGGAAGTATAATCTATAATTATTGCAAATATTCTATTGTAATCTGATTMTTGTTACTGTTAGCTTAATTTAAATAATAAAATGACAATATGAATGTTGGGTAAAGTGTCGGTAAACAATACTCTTACTCATATGTAGTTAATCTTTTATTAGTTTATTTTGAAGCTCACTTGATTTTTACATGATATATAAATGAATAAGGATTAATTATTTGTAAATTATATTGAAAACACTTTTTTTTGCTTCCAAAAATTATTGTGCTACGTGAATGTGTATAGTATGAAATAAAACTATGTAGGAAATAAAAGTATATAATATATGATGGGTCAATATAGATCTATTATATTGTGACTATTGTTCACTGAAATTATGTACTCCCTCCGTTCYTTAATGTTTATGCCACTTCTGTTTTTTAACTATTCACAAGTGAAGGGAATATTGTAAGAACTATTAATGTATAATAATCAATATAGTGAGTTGGTTGATTGATTCATATTAATGAGTAGATCATTAATAATTAATCGTTATAATTTTTACAAATATATAACTAAAGATATAAACAATACAAAACATGAAGCGTATGAATAGTAACTCAATATGGAAAAGATGGAGTACATGGAGTAGAAAGTATCATTGAAAAGAAAAAACCATCTATTGTTCAAATTTAATATAGAATTTTATACTTGCATCAATTTACCAAAGTTTGAATAGATTTAAAATGATTAACAATCTAATTAAAAAAATATTCTCTTTGTGTATTTAATAGTTGACTCGTATAAAATATTCTTAGGTTTATTACTATTATTATATAGTATAAGACATGCGAAGATAGAGCAACAAATGTCAGCCCCACATTAATCTGTTTGTCTTATAGTATAGGAATAGATTTTCTCCAAAAGATTGTGACCACTATTCATTTTGTATGTGGTAACTTAGTAACGTTGCTGCTCAAGGCTTGCCCCGCATTTACACCTCAAATTAAATAAATGAGAAAGACCATGTTCTGAGTACTACTAAAGAGCTGTTCGGTTTATCCTAACACGGGAAGAAGAAATAAGAAGTGAAAGGAATGGAGAAAATCAAAATTCTTTAATATCTCTCTTAGTTTGCGTTGGTACAAGAATAGAATACATTCCGTCATTTGTTTATATAATTTATATTCCATCTTCCCCCCTTAATATTTGTCGTTAATTACACCACCAATCTCTCTTTACTACTTTGACCATTGCCAACTCTCGACTGACTTCGACTGTTGACAAACTCTCTGGCTATATGACATTTCTAGTATGCCACCTCTCCGCTCATTGTTGCCACTTCCATCACAGCACGCTATAGTCTTCTTGACTTCTTATTTGATGCTTAGCGGGTGGTATTTGCTTTATACAGACCTTATTTGATTTTCGTTTTCTCACTCTTGCATTTTTCGTCTCACTATGTGCGGTTGGGTGGGTTTCGAGTGTAGATGTGGGTGTGTGTCGGGTGATGTTTGAATCAGTTGCTGGCGTCTGTGGTAGTAAGCCTTGTGGGTGCTAATTAATATAGGGGAGTTTCCCGAGCTGATGTGGTGTGTTGATGAAGTTAGGGTGCAAGAGGGACATGGATGCTAATGGATGTCATGGTGGTTTTTCTTGAGGGTTTTTTATTTTAGGTGACCTGTGAGTGGGCGTGATCTTGGGCTTGAGTTGGTGGAGACCATAGATGTGGAGTGAGAATTAGATGAGCCGTGTAGGCCTAGGTAGTTAAGATTTATGGCAGTTACATTGATTGTGTTTGTGTCTTTGTGGTGGAGAGTGGAAGTCAACATTTGTCAAGCGTGACAAGTGAAGGGAGAATGGAATGGAAGTCCCATGGGTGTAGGTAGAATGGCTGAACATTCAACATAGAACTTTAAAAGTTAACAGTAGAGAGAAAAAAAAACAATAAACAATATACAGTAAGAGGTACGAAGGAAGTTGGGGCCTAAGATTCCTTCTCCTTTCTCATTTCCCAACAAAAAGCGCTAC
Source organism: Bassia scoparia (assembly GCA_008642245.1). Classification (NCBI taxonomy): domain Eukaryota; kingdom Viridiplantae; phylum Streptophyta; class Magnoliopsida; order Caryophyllales; family Amaranthaceae; genus Bassia; species Bassia scoparia. The sequence continues at coordinate 6,781 of SNQN01000691.1, forward strand.
TAAGTGTTTTTATAAGTAACTTGTATTGTTGATATATTATGCTGTGAAAAATGTCAAATTGTGGGCTGTGAGCAAGTCATTACTCATTTTTATGATTTCAGCTCCTCTTTCACGGGTTTGCTTTTGGTTTGATGTTGAATTTGGGGACCTGCTGAGTTACAAACAACAATGGTGTTTCTGTCTCCATGAAAAGTACCAACAATGATTTGAAAATGGGAGGAGGCGCAAAAATCCGAGAGAAAATACCACAACGATTGTGAAAATGTGGACAGAGAAAGAGGCGCACAAATCCGAGTGAAGGAATTGTTCTATCTACTGCTCCCGAGGACCCCCAACACATTGAAACAGGTACCTCTTCTATTGCTAATCTTGGTTAGTCTCTCTAAACAGCTGCGGTAGGTTGTCAACATTTCTTAGGTGGTTTTGCAGCTTTCTAGCTTGCTCTGCCTCCATTTCAACATCTTTCTGTCATGAACCCTGTGTGTACAAGATTTTAAAATATGGAGTTTTAATTTCACAAATATGAATCAGACACACATTATTTGCCACCATTTCTTGCAATCTAGGTGAAATTTAGTTCTATATTTGAACTTTCCATCTGATGCCATAGATTTTTAATAATGTGTGCAGTGAGTTACCTACCTAAATTCATACCCTCCTGTGAAATAACTCTTAAGCCCCAACGAAGCAGTATAGAAACTCTTGTGTCAACACATTTCCCCTACCTAAAGCTTTGAGAGTCCAAATCCTATATATGTTTCCAGCAAACTTCCTTCTCTAATTTTGGAATGCCTTCTGATATTCTCTTCATGTCTGAAGCAAGAAAAGCTGAAAAAGTAGATTTCGTGATGTGAAAGATGTAGATTTCCATCTATAGTTACTAGTATAGATTGTAGAAAAAGATTGGTCTCAAATCAATAGCATTATAGGAATGGTAATCTTTGAAGAGTTAGTTTATTTATTATTTATTTATTATTTATTTATTTATTTATTTATTATTTATTTATTATTTATTTATTTATTTATTTATTATTTATTTATTTATTTATTTATTTATTATTTATTTATTTATTTATTTATTTATTATTTATTTATTATTTATTTGTTTATGCTGTAATCTATAATACCATCCTTTGGATTACAAATCAGCAGCAAAGCCCACAATGTCTCTTAATGACTTCCCTTAGAACTTTGTAGATAGATCCATCTTCTTGATTAAATGCTTTCTTGTAGTCATAGCAGATAGAGTAGTCCTTAAAAAAACTACAGCAGATGCTCAGTATATACTAAGATGTACTATATTAGAACTTTGAAAGGACAAGTTCCTTCTACTGATCTAGTGTTGCTATTTTAAATGTCATGTGGCAGACGCTGATTACTTTATGAGCCAATAGAAGTTGAGCAAGATCAAATTATCGAAGATCTGTGACCCTAACGCAAAGCAAGAAAATCGTCGGTTCATGAATATTCATCTTGAATACGCGTAAGTTAATTGATGTCACACTTCAATATGTTGTAGTGAGACATTACTAGATATGATCATATTCTCTCTTGCAGATCAGGTGGCCGGACCTTAGTAAAAGAGTCTGTTATGCGCATAAAATTGTTAAAAAATCTGCCTCCATGTGTAAGTGCACTGCTGTATGTTGCTGGCTTAGCCAGGGCTGCCAAAGATAATGCTTTAGAGTTCAGAATAAAGTCTGCAGGTATGATAACCACACTTGTGAAATGTAAGATTAGCAAATGACTGGGTTACGGACCGCGTATACTCGATTTAATGACCTCTGATTATTATGTGGCCTTAGAGGCCATATTGTTTTTTGTTAGCAATAACCCTTTAGGTTTCGTTTTGGTGATTTATATATACGACAATCGTGTAGAGATAGTAATTACCTCGAGGCATAATTTCATTCTTTCATACCAGAGGGTAAAGTACTAAAGGCCTTGTATTAGAATGGTATTGCTCTCTGTATATTTAAGGGAGTTCTTCAGATCAGTTTTTTAAACACTAGTTGCTCCCTGCCTGCTTTGGTGTTCCGTGTTTATTTTTTTAGGCAATATACTGCTTTTGTTATCTTTTTTATCAGTTATGAACCCTTTCAAGGTATCTAACTCATATTTTGTCTGTTTTATAATAGCARCATCTATATCTATACCTATTCTATTAAAATTTCTCTCCAAATACAATTGACACATGACATTTTATACTTTGCTTTTCTCGCAATTCACTCTCTCTTACTCACAATGACACCTCATTCTTCTCTCTCAATGATGTATCGTCTTCAACTAATATTTTTATCCATGCGAAGCACGTACCACAATTTTAGGTAAATTTTCTCTTCTTATGACTTTGGAAATATCGAATACAACAACAATATAGAAAATTTTGACGTTTCGGCCCAATTTACCAAGTCTCCTACGAATGTTTTGTCGATTTGTCATTCGAGAATTCAAAAGTCCCCTGTATAGACTCATTTAGGTCCCAAATTTGTCTTTGGTTCATCATATTATCATATGAATTTATCGTTAAAATTTCGTCAATTTTTCACAATAATTCACATTTTTAAACCAAAAAATGACATCTCGGTGATTTGGCTTGATTTTGCTCAGGTTCCACACGTTAAAGGTAATGAGAGATGGGTCCTTGGCAAATTTCGGCCCCATTTATCAAGCGTAGTGTCTCCTACAAACATTTTGACATTAACTCGATTTGTCGTTCGCGGACTCAAAAGAACCCCCGAATCATTCATTTGAGGCCCAAATTTGCATTGAGTTCATCATATTATCATATGAATCCTTGGTAAAAATTTCAGCAATTATTTCAAAAAAATTTCAGAGAYCTCATTTTCGAGATGTATAATTTATGTTTTTAAGCCAAAAACAACAACTCGGGACCTAACTTGATTTTGCCCAAAATTTCTCCCACACCTTGAGGGTGATGAGGCTTGGGTCCTTGGCAAGTTTCAGCCTCAAATAACAAGCGTAGTACCTAGCATTTTAATGTTTTGCTGAGTTGCTTCGCGCGACTCAAATAGTACCCCGTGTGATTCAATTGCCACACAATGTGCTGTTCATAGATTATAAATGAACCCTGGTAAAAAAACTATGGCGATTTCCAAAAATTTCCAGACCTTCAATTTGTATGTGAATCACTTTTTTCGCGCAAAAAACAACTACTCGGTTTGCCTTGATTACTCTCACTCCATTAGAGGATGAGAGATGGATCCTTGGAAAGTTGTGGCCAAATACCAAGCGTAGCCCTCCTACGACACTTTGACATTTTGTCGGTTTTGCATTTGCGATCTCACAAGTCCCCAATATGAGCTTAGGCCCTAATTTGCCATTATTTCCTCATATAATATAGTGATCCATGTAAAAATTTTGGTAATTTTTTGAAAATTTTCCAAAACTCATTTTTCGTGATGTCTTATATATTTTTCGACAAAAGACATCTTGGTGACGCCGGCTGTTTTCCTTAATTACTGTAATAGCCACATAATTCTCTCCTTTATCCAACCACTCCAAATACAATAGAGGAGAATTATTAAGCGTACCGGCACATGTGAAAACGTTTCACTTAATCAAATATTAAGCGGCAAAAAAACAACAACCAATAGAAAACTTTTAGGAAACCAGA
>SNQN01000691.1:14944-28066 GCA_008642245.1 Bassia scoparia
AATCAGCAAAGCTGAGTACATACAACTTACGAAATGAGAAAACAAACGGACAACATCTCCTCTAAAAATGGACATACCAAGTTAMWACAATTGTTAAGAAACAAGAGAAATCCAGTTGTGGTGTTCATAAACACTTAACCATATATTATATATATCCATAACAAAAATAACCCAATACTGAGATCACCACCACCCTGTYAAACAGATTAGTTCATGAACAAAATAATTTAACCAAGCTTCAACTCACGAATCAGATCAGAATATAGTTCATTTCTTAATTTCTGATTTGAGCAATAGACAAAATTGTCCTCAACCCATGTTCCAATTTAGGAACATCAACTAGATACAACATGTTTTCTATAATTGATATAGGGCATAACTCCACAAATATTTCATAATACATCAATTGCCCAATAATTTARAAATGGACAACATTAATTGAACCTTTCAAACCTTCGAAACTTGTATAAAAATATATTCTCTTATGCTTCAATTAAACATAGTTTAAGTAAAACATATGCCCTAATCATAATCATGCTTTAAAACCCATAAAATCAATGCTAGGATGCTTAAATCTCAATTAACAATCTTTAAACAAATCTGAAAATAATATCATGGTAATTAGGGTTATAAATCATTATGAAAATATCATAATTAACATATATTTTTGTGCCAAATATTTTTAAATAGTTTTAAGCATAACACATATTTCGTAATCGGAAATTGTCAATCTGATGTACTCCGTAATAATTTATTAAAATACTAAAACTCCACGAAAARTTAAGAAAATTTTACAAAAARTGTATAACTATATATAGAATATCAACATAAATTTTCGTAAATTATAGATGAATATAAAATTAAATAAAAATAAAAAACCGAGTCAGCAACCCGAAAAATAGTCCATTCGAAAACAAATTTATTAAAATAGTAAATATGCTTGGAAAATTCGGAATATTTTACACAGGTGTATAATAGTACTTAGATAACTTAAAATAATTCTAGAAAATTAATGACAAGAAGAAAAACAAATAAAAATCAAAAACTAAGACCTTACACAATCGAAAGATAATAAATAAAATAAAAGGTTTTTAGAATTTTTACCAAACAAAGCAACAAGGAACAAGGGGCAATAAGAAGGGAAGGATGGCCGCCGGCCTGTCATGCTCGGCGTCCAGTCCATGACCAGGAAGGTGTACATAAATTATGGACAAATTCGAGTCGGTCACCGAATGTCATTTATTAGCCGAAAAACGTAAGTTATACATCATTGAAATGATGATCTCCGAACAATATCTGGAAAACAATTGCCAAATTTTTACCATGGGTTCATATGATAATAGATTCGTTCCAAGGAAGATTTGAGCCCAAAATGAGTCCAGACGGGAGACTTTTAGTTTGTCAAAGGAAAAACGAAAAAAACGTTGAAACACTCTTAGGAGGTAGTATGCTTAGTATTTGGGTTGAAACTATTGGAATTGTCATTGGTCTATGACCTTGAAAGTGTGACATAAATTGTGACAAATTTCGAATCGGGGTCACCGAGACATGATTTAGGCCGAAAAACATGAATTATCCATAACTAAAATAAGGTCTCAGTAAACTTTCGAAAATTGCACATTTTTCCATAATTAATATGATAATATAATGTGTCCAAGTAAGATTTTGGGCCCAAATGAGTTCTATACGGGGACTTTGTATCCATAAAGGAAAAACGAAAAAATGTTGAAACACTCGTAGAGGTAGTACGCTTAGTATTTGGGTCCAAAACTGTTGGAATAGTAATTTCTCATGACTTTGAAGTGTGACAAAAATTGTAGACAAATTCGAGCCGGGTCACTGAGACATGGTTTTTTGACCGAAAACCGTGGATGAAAATCAAAAAATGAGGTCTCTGGATAATTTTCGGAAAATTGCAAAATTTTTACGATGGGTTATATAATAATATGATGGGTCCAAGAAAGCTTTGGTCCCAAATGAGTCCATACAGAAAGACTATTGAGTCCGTCAAAAGAAAACAAGAAAACGTCGAAACACTCGTAGAAGGCAGTCTGCTTAGTATTTGGATCTGAAACTGTTGGAATAGTAATTTTCATAAACCGTGAATGTGTGACAGAAATTTTGACAAATTCAAGCAGGGTCACTGGTCATTTTTTTGTCGAAAAACGTGGATTATACATCACTGAAATAAGGTTTCTGGACAAATTTTGAAAAAAATTGCCGAAATTTTATCAAGGTTTGATATGATCTTATGATGGTCTAAGGAATATTTGGGGCCCAAGTGAATCCATACGATGGACTTTGTGTCCGTTAAAGGAAAAACGATAAAGTCGAACACTCGAAGGAGGCAGTCGCTTAGTATTTGGGGTCGAAACTGTTGGAATAATTATTGGTTCATGACTTGAGGGTGTGAAAGAAATTCTGGAAAAAATCAAACCGAGTCACCGAGACATGGTTTTTTGCCAATAAACGTGGATTATCATCACTGAAATGAGGACTCCGGATATTTTTTGAAAAATTGCAGAAATTTATACCATGGGTTTATATGATATTGATGGTTCAAGAAGAATTTAAGACCCAAATGAGTCCATACGGGGGACTTTTGAGTCCGTCAAAGTTAAAACGAGAAAACGTTGAAACACTCGTAGGAGGTAGTTTGCTCAGTACATGGGTCCAAAACTGTTAGAATAGTCAATTTTTCTCGTGACCCGTGAACGTGTGACAGAAATTCTGGACAAATTTGAGCCGTCACCGAGATGCCATTTTTGGTCAGTAAGGTTCCTGGACAATTTTCGGAAAAATTGTCGAAATTTTTACCCAGGCTTAATATGATAATATTCTAGGCACAAGAAAAATTTGAGTCCCAAATGAGTCCATGGGGACTTTTGAGTCCATCAATGGAAAAACGAGAAAACGTCGAAATACTCGTAAGAGGTAGTACGCTTAGCATTTGGGTCTGAAATCTTTGGAATAGTCATTTCTCATGACCTTGAAGGTGTGACAGAGCGGGGTCACCGAGATATGGTTTTTTGGTCAAAAAACGTGGTTTATCAATCACTGAAATAAGGTCCCCGGACAATTTTCGAAAAAATTGTCAAAACTTTACCATAGGTTCATAATGATAATATGATGGATCCAAGGGAGATTTGAGTCCCAAATGCGTCCACACGGGGGACTTTTGAGTCCGTAAAAGGAAAAGAGAAAACGTCGAAACACTTGTAGGAGCCAGTCTGCTTAGTATTTGGATCTAAAACCGTTGGAATAGTCATTTCTCATGATCGTGAAGGGGTGACAGAAATTTGAGCGTACTCGAGTCGGGCCACAAGATGTCATTTTCGGGCCGAAAAACGTGGATTATACATCACTAAAATGAGGTCTCCGGATAATTTTTGGAAAAATTTTCGAAATTTTTACCATGGGTTCATATGATAATATGATGGGTCCAAAGAAGAATTAAGGCCCAAATGAGTCCATATGGGAGACTTTAGAGTCCGTCAAACGAAAAACGAGAAAACGTTGAAACATTCATAGGAGGCAGACTGCTTAGTATTTGAGTCCGAAACTGTTTGAATAGTCATTTCTCATTACCATGAAGGTGTGACAAATTCTGGACAAATTCGAGTCGGGACATCGAGATGTCATTTTTTGGTCGAAAAACGTGGATTATACGTCACTGAAATGAGATGTCCGTACAATTTTCGAAAATATTGCTGAAATTTTTACCATTGGTTCATGTGATAATATGATGGATCTAAGGAAGAATTGGGCCCAAATGAATCCATACGGGGGACTTTTTAGTCCATCAATGGAAAAATGAGAAATCGTTGAAACACTCGTAAAAGACAATCTGCTTAGTATTTGGGTCCGAAACTATTGGGATAGTCATTTCTCATGACTGTGAATGTGTGACAAATTCTGTACAAATTCAAGCCGGGTCACCGAGATGTTATGTTTTGGCCGAAAAACGTGGATTAAGTCACTTAAATGAGGTCTCCGGACAATTTCCGAAAAAATTGGTGAAATTTTTAGGATTTTTTATGGATATACACCTTTTAGTTGTTAAAATTTAAAACTCCCACCTTTAAGTGGGTATTTTGTTAAAAACTCCCACCAGTTAACTGTTGGGGTTAAGTTTTCTGTTAGATGTGGGGCCCACACTCAATCATATCTTTTAATCTTCATCTGATTTCACGAGCAACTCCATTGTTTCATTCAAACATCCTTGCTTCACTCCTTGCTGCTGCAATTGTTGAGGTAATTGATTATGCAAATTTTTTTTTTAAAATTCTAATGTTAATTCTTATGTTAATGCATTCTTTTATTTCGAATTTCTGTAGCAAATTAGGGTTCTTGTTTGAATCGTAAATTAGGGTTCCATTTTGGTTGATTTTCGAATTAGGGTTTTTTTTGAATTCAAACTGAAATTAAAACAAAACCCTAGATATTAAACAAATCGAAAAAGGAACAAGCAAACAACAGTAACAACACATTATTTAACCAATTTTTTAACAAATAATTAACAAAAACAAATGAATATTAAAGTAATTGAGGGAAGAACAAAGTACCTCTAATACCCTCCAAAACACACAATGGTGAGCAACAAACGAGCCCCTTTTCGACAATTCAAGCAAAGCAAAGAGAAGGATGGCCCACGAAAATTGCTTGAGTGTAATTAAAAATAATGGCAGTAAAAAAATCACAAAAAAATTACAGGGAAGATGATTGTTGTAGCAAGTTTCCGCTTGGATCGCTACAAGATTTCCTCTGCTTCAGGGTTGAGAGATGGGTGGAGGCTTCCCTTCTACGCTACCTCAAGAGAGCTGATCTTGGTCTTGAAAACCTCGGGTTGGCTTGGCACTTCACGTTCCTCGAGACGCCTTAGCACCTGCAAGAAGGAGAATAATCCTTTTTGGATTATCTCCCCTCCGATGCCTAAGTAAGTAACGGGAGGAGGAAAGTAATAAATGCTAAGCTATTTAGAGAGAAGTTAGAGAGATAAAGTCTATACTTGCTTAAGTATGAGTAATGCTCTCAATATATGTAAAGGTTGTGTGAAAATGATGCCTCTCAAGGGTATTTATAGCTTTTGCCTTACCTCTTGGGGGCTCGGATGTGTGCACTTGTCACCATCCTGTGCATCGTTTACCTGTTTTGCTTGCTTAAGCTGTTTCTTTTACGGTGATCGGCCGGTTTCCGGACGATTATTTGCAGATCGTCCACCTCTCGGCTTCTGACACGTGTCACGAGTATCAATGCTGGGTGGATTTTCTTGACCACGTAAATCACGACACGTGGTTTTACGTGCCACATCAATGATGAATTGGAAAGGGAAGAGTGAGTTGAGGGAGAAAGAAGGTTGACTGTGATGATCGAGGGTGTGAGGGAGAGACAAATCAAAAAAAATCGAATGTAGGCCCACATCTAACGGAGAGCTTAACGGATAGAGTTAACTGGTGGAGTTTTTAACAAAATACCCACTTAAAGGTGGGAGTTTTTTTTAAAAAAAGTTAAAGGTGGAGTTTTTAAATTGGGATTTTTCCTCAGGTACCCCTGAGGTTTTGCTTAATTCCTCAGGTACCCCCGAGTTTTAGAAATGCCTCAGGTACCCCCGAGTTAGACAAAATAGACGAAATACCCTTAATGAGCCATTTACCGTTAAATAATTTAACGGTGTTAGTCTTTGACCCTTAATCACCCAATTAACACCAAATTCCACTCCCTAATTATCCCCTCTGTCTCCATTAATACTCCATCTTCCTTCCTTTCTTCCTTCTCTTTCCTCCATTATTAAACCTTCATTGGTTCATTATTACTCTCGTACACAACCTCCATCTCCATTTTTCCCTCTTTCTGCTTCTTTCTTCCCCCTTATCTCTCTCCTCCATTGTTAAAGTTCAATTTTTTTAGCCCAGTTTGTATGATGTTTCGAGCCAGCGATACCACCAAAATTCATCCATCTTCTTCCTTAGCCTGCCATTGTTGTTGATTTTCGAAGGTACAATTGCCAAGTTGTTCAGTTTTTGAAGGTTACAATTGCAACCTCCATCAAAGTTGTTAATACCCACAATTTCTAACTAAAACCCCCAATTTCAATATGGTTAGAATTTGGGGGTTTTGTGTGACATTTTTTGGGGCGAAATTTATTTGTTCACGAAGTCAGTATTCTAGATATTCCACTCCAGTAATTCCAGGTTGTCGAGCTCTAGTTTTCAAGCTTCAGTTTAGCTTGCGAGTTGTGACTCTGACTTCTTATAATTCGACTTGATCTCAAATGTATGCTTTTAATCCTGCTAACAAGTGAATTAGCTTGGCTCTTTAAAGTATGGCGAGCTCACATCGAGTTATCACTATCCTACTCTTCATATATTTTTTTTCTTGACACCCCACATGAAGGAGGAATTTAATGAAAGCAGTCAAAATCACCTTGTTTAGCATTTGGGTCTGGAATTTCTGATGGAATAGAGTCATAACCCTGCATTTCAGTAACGAATTACGATCATGCTGTTGCTCAATTAGGTATAACTAACTTGCAGTATGCTGAGAAGACAGCAGTTAACACTTCGAACGTTATATTAGATTACAGTACCTCAGGTTTGACATGATCAGGATCATCAATATATTCTCGCTCTTCCCAATCAGCAGGCTGCAAAAGTTCAAAGCAAAGAAGCTAGATGAGAAGACTAAAAACCAGTTTCTTATTGCTATTGGGTGATTAAGGGTCAAAGACTAACACCGTTAAATTATTAACGGTGAATGACTCATAAGGGTATTCGTCTATTTTGTCTAACCTCGGGGGTACCTGAGGCATTTCTAAAAACTCTGGGGTACCTGAGGAATTAAGCAAAACCTCAGGGGTACCTGAGGAAAAATCCCTTTTAAATTTTAACAACTAAAAGGTGTATATCCATAAAAATCCAAATTTTTACCATGGTTTATATGATAATATGATGGGTTCAAGGAAGATTTAGGGCCCAAATGAGTCCATACGAGAGACTTTTGAGTCCGTCAAAGGAAAAACGAGAAAACGTCGAACACTCGTATAGTAGGAGCAATCTGCTTAGTATTTGGGTCTAAAACTGATGAATAGTCATTTCTCATGATCGTGAATGTGCGAAAATAATTCTGGACAAATTCGAGCCGACTCACCGAGATGTAATTTTTTGGCCGAAAAACGTGGATTATATATCACTGAAATGATGTCTCCGGACCATTTTCAGAAAAAATTACGAAATTTTTACCATGGTTTCATATGATAATATGATGGGTTCATGGAAGATTTGAGGCCCAAATGAGTCCGTACGAGGGACTTTTGAGTCCGACAAATGAAAAAAGAGAAAACGTCGAAACACTCGTAGAAGGTAGTACGCTTAATATTTGGGTCCGAAACTGTTGGAATAGTCATTTTTCATGACCTTGAAGGTGTGACATAAATTGTGAACAAAATCGAGTCGGGTTACCGAGACATGGTTTTTGACCGAAAACATGGATTATACAACACTGAAATGAGTTCTCCAGACAATTTTCGGAAAAATTGTCAAAATTTTTACCATGGTTCATATGATAATATGATGGGTTCAAGGAAGAATTGAGTCCCAAAAGAGTCCATACGGGGGACTTTTGAGTCCGTCAAAGGAAAAATGAGAAAACGTCGAAACACTCGTAGGAGGTAGTACGCTTAATATTTGGGTCCGAAATTTTGGAATAGTCATCATCTCCGACCGTGGAGGTGTGACAAAAAATTATGGACTAATTTGAGCCGAGTTCTCGAGATGTCATTTTTTGGCTGAAAACGTAGATTATACATCACTGAAATGAGGTCTCCAAACAATTTTCGGAAAAATTGCCGAAATTTTTACCATGGGTTCATATGATAATATGATGGTGCAAGAAAGATTTGAGTCCCAAAGAGTCTATAGAACTTTTGAGTCCGTCAAAGGAAAACGAGAAAACGTTGAAACACTCGTAGGAGGTAGATGCTTAGTATTTGGTCCGAAATTGTTGGAATAATAATTTTTCATGACCTTGAAGGTGTGTCAGAAATTGTGGACAAAATCGAGCCGGGTCACCGAGACACGGTTTTTGACCGGAAAAATGTGGATTATACATCACTGAAATGAGGTCTCTGGACAGTTTTCGAAAATTACCGAAATTTTACCATTGGTTCATTTGAAAATATTATGGGTTCAAGGAAGATTTGAGTCCCAAAAGAGTCCATACGGGGACTTTTGAGTCCGTCAAAGGAAAAACGAGAAAACGTTAAAACACTCGTAGGAGGTAGTATGCTTAGTATCTGGGTCCGAAACTGTTGGAATTGTAATTTCTCATGACCTTGAAGGTTTGACAGAAATTGTGTCTAAGAGCTAAGGATGCGGAATAGAAGCTTGATACTTCCAACAACACCATCGCATCAATGAAGGAGAATGCCAATGTAAAGCTGACTGAGGCGAAGTCAAAGGAATAGAAGAGGCGAGGCTTGATGAAGGAAGATTGGCATTTCTTTCCCGCGTAACGGTCTTATCCCTTCGAGTGCTTCAAGGAGAGACTTGATCACGTCAAAACCCTTCACATCATCGTAAATATACCTGATGATGATCCTATGCCCGCGAAGCGTGCTCCGAACTTCCTCTACATTTTAAAGACAAAGAGCACTCAGCCTCTTCTGAAGATGATGATGCTCGTTAGAAAAAAGAGATGATGAGGGCAACAAAGGAAGAAGGCGAAGGCAATGACACCCAAACTTAGGCTTTAACTTTTAGAAATATTGTTAAGTTTGATGTATCACACTTAATTATTCTCTATGTACTTCTTTGTACTCTATGTACACCATTCCGCACTACATCAATGACTAGGCTTTGCGCAGCTTATCTTTAATGCTTTGAAGTGTTTCTTACTTTTTCGCAATATTTAGCCTTTTCAATACTTGCTTAATATTTCGGATTTCATTGTTTATCTTCCTCTTGCTCGTGTATTTCTGCAATGGTTGTACTTGCATTCAAGGAATTATATCTGTTGATCTTTGAAAATGTCAAAGTTTCACCAAAGCACTTTTCAATTTGAATGAACTTAGTCCGTACGATAATTGCAATAGCCAAAAGCATTCATCCTTTGCATAATCCTTTAGGTGTGCAATCAAAATACTTGGAAACAAAATTCGATGACGTCGCACCTTCCCATGTGTTTCGCTCAAAATGGGAGTGCAATCCAAATGTGTTAGAGGAGCTTTTCATCGACATCGCACTTTTATGAATTTAGCTCAAATGATAGTGTGATGAAAAATGTATTAGAGACACTTTTTCGACGACGTCACACCTTTTCTTGAGTTCCGCTCAAATGAAAAGTGAAATTAAATTGCTTTGTAAACACAAGTTGACGACGTCGTAGGTGTACTCTGCTCAACTTCTTTTAGACGAAATCACTAAGTTTATAGATTTGAATATTTGATTTACTTGAGACTAATAGGGGCGTCAAGTCAACAATCATACTTGAGCCTTAGTAGGGGTGTCAAGTCAATCAATCATACTGATTTACTTGAAACTGAGGGATTGAGTCGAATGGTCTTTGTCTTTGAGATTTTGCATGTTCAAGGGTGTTTACCCTCCGCATGGTTTGAAGGTCGCTTGCCTTCGCGAATTTTAATTTATGGGACGCCTGCCCTTCGTCCAGTCAGTTTGTTAAGTACTTAAGATATGTTAAGGCCAAACTCTCATTGTATTGAATTCATTTCAAGTTTTTATGGACACTTACCTTCGCACAATTAGTTGTCAAAGTCCTTAAAATAATTTAAGGCCTAACACTTGATGCATTGAATTAATTCAAAGTTATTTACTTAGTCTATTTTGCGCTTCTCAAATAGTAAATAAATTGTTCTCGCTTTGAGACTAAGTTATAAGTTAGGAACTCGCTTTGAGACAAACTTTCAACAACGGAGGGATTTTCCTTGTGTATGCAAAAATATTAAAGTCAAAATTATTGAAGACTTTAATCAATCTTAGGTAACTCCATATCATACAAGTTTGAGCGCCTTCAGGCTAACTCAAGGATTACAAGTGCGAGCGCCTTCAGGCAAGCTTGATTGTTTACAAGGGTGAGCGTCTTCAGACTAGCTCAATCATCTAGTGTCCCGCATCATGCATAATACTTCTTCAGTTTTTGTATTCCATGGGTGCGATAACTTCGACCATCTTGCTCCACTAATTTGTAGTTTCATCGCGTAACACTTTCATAAATTTTGTATGGACCTTCCCAATTTGCATTTAACTTTCCATCCCTCCTTTGTCCTTCCAGTGGACTCCATCTTTCTTAGCACTAGGTCTCCCAATTGGAGAGCTTGTAATTACTCGTTTGTTATAATCCTAGGCATGCGAAGCTTGTTGATCTGTTGGTGAAGAAGGCATTGCCCTGATTTCACGAATCAAGTCTAGGTTGTGCTTCATGGCTTCATTCCTTATTTCCTTCTTCAGAGTATAGCATAACTCTTAATGCGGCTCATGCATTTAAATGGGGAGAGCTGCATTTGATCCATAAACAAAGTGAAGGGAGTTTTCTAGTTGAATTCTTGATGGTTATTTAGACGGACCATAGTACATTATGGAGTTCCTCTACCCAAAGACCTTTTGTCCATTCAACTTCTTCTTATAGCCAATGATTTTGTTGAAGGATTCAACTTGACCCTTTTGTTGTGGATGTGTCACTGATGCAAAGTGTCACGGTCCTAGCTTTTGACGCTGGAGCGTGCGGCGCGCTTCGCCTTTGAGGCAGAAAGTAAGCCTTCTTGCGGAAAGGGGCCTCACGAGCACACAGCAACGTGAGGGGATTCTCTTTTAAAGGGGCGTCCGGGCGCTTGGGACGGCCGACTACGTCAAAGCGGGCCCAAGCGGGATCCGGACTCGGGAATCTGTATTCGAGTTTTGGATTTTGGATTGGAAGCTGAAAATGTAAATGCAAGCACAATATCTATAAAGGCATTAAGGCATTAACACATAAGCATGGGTAGGGAGAATGCTTGTGTGAAATATTCTTCTCATATATCACCTTCCCCCTAAAGAGGTTAAATTAAATGAATACATTTGCCCCTAGGAGACACCCAAAGAGGACTTAGACCGTACTTCATCTAAAGACTTACTTCTAAGGCACTTGTGGGGCGACGCGCAGGAAGCGCCCACAAGGCAAGACTCTAACTTGAAAAATACATGAAAAAGGGTAGGATCCTAACATCCTCCCCCACTTAAGCTGTCGACGACCTCGTCGACTTACAAACATTACAAAAGGAAAAGGAAAATCTCCTATCCTAAACTTTGTTTCTTTTGCTGCGCCGTTATCTTCAGGCTGGATCTGGGTTCTGGAGTCTTCTTTCTTTTGCAGGCTTTTGCGCCTTTGGTGTGCGTGCTTCAGTCTTCTGCTTTCGTTGTGGGCGAGCTGCTTTGCTTTTCTTCCATGATTTTGAGTTTCATGGGTCTTCTTTTGGCTAGGCTTCACCATCTGTATTGCTGAGAGCTGACGCCTTTGGAGGAGTTCTTTTGGAGGACCTACTACCGGGACTTGGTGGTCTGGGCCATCCACGATCAAGTAGTCATAACTGGTATCACCCATGTTCTGCTGCTTCTGAAGAAGTCCATTCCTAGGACCAAGTCAAAATCATCTATGTCGGTGACAGTGAAGTCTAATTTCCCCTGCATCCGTTCACGGTTGCGGGCACTTGTTTGGCGATGCCTTTTATCTGCTTCTCCTTGGAGTTGACAGCCTTCATTTTTGAACTTTCTTTGGTGATGGTTAAACCAAGTCGTTTGGCTTCTTTGGTGTCCATGAAGTTGTGCGTCGCACCTGTGTCCACGAGGCGCGCACCTTTCGTCCAGCCAAGTGAATGTCAGCATACATTAACCTGGTGGTGTCTGCTTCTGCTTTTTCTTTCTTTGCCCATTGCGCACATCATGTACACAGCTCCACATCGAGCGGGCTCCTTCTCTTTGTTGCTTTCTTCTTCTTCAACTTCGTCCTCCTTGTCAGACTCGTCTTCTAGAGTCATGGCCGAGCAACGTTGTTGGAGTTTGTCAATTTCGCCTTTGTGTTTGCATTCCACCATTTGTGTGGGCCTCTACAAACAAGGCAGCTTAGCTTGCTTCTGTCGAAGGATGATCCTTTTGGGTCCATGATGAACCTGATTTGCTTTGTGATGGTTGAGATGACCCTGATTTTGTTGTGGCGCCTCCCCCACTTTGCTTCGATTTGAACTTGTAGAGTTGAGGACACACCGCGAGCCGCTCGCAGCGCTCCTTGGAGAGCCTAGAGTGGGGCTTGAGGGGCGTGTTGTAGACTCTTTCTTTTCTGAGCTTTGCTCCTTTCCGAAGGAGTAATCAGCAAGTCTCTCCGCTGCGCTCACAGCTGCCGAGAGTGTGGTGAGTTTTTGTCTCATCAATTCTCTTTGGGCCCATTTTTTAACCCGTAGATGAACTTGAAGAGACGATCTTGTTCTGACATGTCTTTGATGTCGAGCATACATGCGGAGAACTCAGCACGTAGTCTCGAATGGAGCCCTTCTGCTTAACTTCTTGCAGCTTTCTCGGGCAATGAACTCTGTGTTTCAGGGAGGAACTGGTCCATGAACTGCGCCTTGAACTCGTCCCATGTGTTTATTTCAGTTTACCTACGCCTCAATCTCGGCGTGCTTGGTGCGCCACTAGAGCTTGCTCATCAGCTAGATGCATGACCACTGTGTCCACTTTCAAGGACTCGTCCAGCTGACTGACCTTGAAGAACTGTTCCTGTTCGAACAGAAAGTTTTGTACCTCTTTCGCATCACGGCGCGGGCACTATAGTCCTTCGGCTGGGCGCTTTGATTTGGGCCGCACCAACGCTTGGGATGTTTTCGCTATAGCGCGCTTCATAGTCTCACACTTTTCCAACGCTTCGTCGGCCTGGTTGCAGACGAAGTTCACTTGCTCTTGTAGAAGCATCCTTTTCCGACTTCAATACCTGATCTCCAGTCCAGGCTATCAATCATTTTGGCTTGCTCGATGACAATGTTTCGAGCTGAGCCATTGTTCGGGACTTCCCTTCTAGCCATGCGAGTCTTCTTCTATCGTTCGCGACTCATTTTCGGGACTCCAGTGTTTGTTCAAACCTGGC
>SNQN01000691.1:39103-50848 GCA_008642245.1 Bassia scoparia
ATTTACCAACGTGGATGTCAACACGAATTGAATTTCCTCTCATTTTCGATCTCCAAGCCCTTTAAATCCATCTTTTATTTGGGTCAACAATATATAATTTATAGCTGACAAGAGTATAAGAAGTAAATATTACGCTAAATTTATTTATTTTTTTGACGGGAAAAGGAAATTAATTATCTGTAAAGTTATCAAAACAAAATGGAAAAGTGGTGCACATGAAATTTTGTCCCGTGCATATGAAATGATGCTATATTTGTTTGCACATTTGTCACTATATTTGCTTCTTAAACACATCTCGATTTAGATTAGTCCTAATCGATTGTAAGTTATGGTGGATTGTGGTTACACACTTGCACTTATTGATCAATTACTTTTATTAGCCAAGCAACAATAAGATAACCAACGAAATTTACAGCAATTTCCACTTATTTGTATCCATATATAAACCATCTATCATATGTACAAATGCACCATTTCTTACATCAATTAATTTAAGTATTGTTGTCTCAATTATATAAAGTAACTTATTAGATGATTAGAACTTCTATGTTTTATTTAAAAGATTCATTTGATTCCAAATTTAAGAATTATGAATAATCTAGGATCCTTTGCATTTCCAGAAATGGAGAGTCCATTTCTTTAAATCAAGGTTGGATGATGTCTATCATAAATAAACAAAATTCCAAAACTCCCCTATTTTCCCTTAATCCATCACCAACCATGATTAAGAAATGGACTCTCCATTTACTTCTAAAATTGGAGAGGATCCAAACTCCAACTGTAACTAGTAAATTGTTCATATGTGCCAAGTGACTTAAAGTTACTGATAGATAAAAGTTGTAACTACTTCCTCCATAACAAAAAAAGGCAAACAAATGAGATTTCACGTTTTAAGGAAGTGATTAACAATGTAAACGAACAATTAATTAAAAATATTTTAACATGATTAAGTTATAATCTCTTTCTTCATTGTGTTAAAATATTTTAATTAATTGCTCGTTTACATTGTTAAATCACTTTCTAAAAATGCGTGAAATATCATTTGTTGCTATTTTTGTTATGAAGGAAGTATTTTTTTTTTTTGAAAAAACGACATTTATGCATGAATTATTTTACAAATAATAAAATTGATAGATCACTATTTATATTTCAGGTAAAAAAAAACTCTTTTATGCTCAAAATAACCAACTCATTGAAATTCAACATATGGTTCTTTTTTAAATTTTTTGATCAAGAAACAATCGATGACAATCCTCTTAATTGGGAGAAACCTATCAAATTAAGAACCAAACCACTTCTATTTATTACTCGAGACCCTGACCTAACAAAATGCTAATTTAGTATTATAAGAATGAAAGAAGATTTGAAATAAAGTAGACGATCATTGTAAAAAACTTTCAAGAAGGACAAATTAAACCTAAACAGTTTGAAGATGGAATAAAAATATGTTAAAAATATGAAAGTGGGTACTACTACATGGATTGTCATCGCCTTGAGTGAGAATAATCTTCTGTGAAGTTTGCATGAGTATTTCGATGTCATCATACTTCCTTATTAGAATTTTTTTCATAGTTCATATCCAAAGCTCGATTATAATAAGGCGACTTTGATTCAAAAGTTGGAGATCCTTAACCATTCAAGCCAAACTCTAATTATTGATTACGCCTTAGCTTGTTAAAGCGACTTCCAATACTTTATTGATGACCCATTTTCAATCAAAGAGGTGAGAAAGTGAGATGATGATTGGAAAACATGATTAATAGAAATATATATCTTCTAATGCATGCTTTAGTATGTATAGTTGTTGCATGATCTTTCTAACTCTGTACGTACGTGCATAACATTGCAACATTGATTAAGACATTAATAACATTGCAAATAATACTAATCTTCATAACCTAAATATTTTATCACATTCCAACCTTTTTTGCTCTCACTAACGATAATGGCTTATCTTAATGAAAAAGTTGAATTTCTTTTGTTGACAAAATGTATGGCTGCCAAATTTATTTAATATGCACACGCACTTTTCTTCTTTTTTTTTTTTTTTTTTTTTTTTTGCCTCACAATCAGTGCTAGAGTTTAATTAGTTATTAAAGTTGTTAGATTGTCCAACAAATGTATTATTGGAGTGTTTTTTATTGATCAAATTACAAACATTCTAAGATATATTATATCGAATACAAGATTAATTAATTAAAATATCGAAAAAAAAGAAAAGAATTATATATATGTATGAGAGAATTGGATATTACATTTTCGGAGAACTAATGTGACTTAAAATTTATCCAATTTTAAATTGGAATGATTGGACTAGCTGTTAATTAATTTGATCTCTTAGTTGATTCGACTTGTTTCCGTTTATAGAGAACTACGAAAAAGTGATTGAATCTGAATCTTAAATTTATCGAATGAATTATTATTTATGACGGAACCTATACTCTTTACATTATTATTACATACAACTTGTAACCAATCAGCTAGTCCTCGAGAATTCGAGATATAATATAGATGTACCATTGTACATTTAACGAAATTGAGTGTTTTCCAGCGCAATGATGGAGCATGCATGAAGTAGATTAATGAAAAAAATGATCTCATAAAGCTGATTTTAGTTTTAATTGCGTATGTCGTGGTATGCCTCAATCTTCCACTTAAAATTTCATTGTGAAATCAAAATATTATGATAATAATAAAATTAGACGACATATCTAAATCTTGATTAAATTTGCATGAAAAACGACAAGAAAATGAATATGGATTATAGTTGAAAGGCGAATAAGTGGAAATGCCACCAAGGAACGCCCATCACTTTCAATAGAATAATAATGTAAGTGTGTTTGGTTGCATACTCATATATCCCAATCACCACCATGTCGTCTTGTGAGTACTAACACGTCGTTTTATTATAATTGAGTCATTGCTATCACCTAAAATAACACCTACTCRACCCACTTCATTGCCCTCCAGTCTCTATTTGCTTTCCACCATTTCGTTAATCAATCGATTTTTATACTTCAATTTGCAACTCACTATGTCAACTAATTTTTACTAATTGGACTCATGACGTAACTAAAATTAATGATTGTGTTTCTAAAATCGAATTGTAGCACATTGTCATTTGTGGATAACTGATAACTGATAAAAATATACGGAATTTAATTAAAGTGACAAAATGTTAACAAAATAAACTTTTGCGTTCTCTTTAGAAAAATATATGAAACGGAAGAACACTGATAAATATTTAAAGGTGTAAATTTTCATGCTCTCTTTAGTGAAATTATAACAACGTAAAACGGTAAAAGTCAGATAAATTATCTATATAAGATTATGGTAGAAGAATGAAGCTATCCTAATTCCTAATACATACTTATGATATATGTCGAACAATAACGACAGTGGTCCATTATTATTCTTTTCACCATCTCAGCTTCATCAGGCCCATTATTTTTCAAGTTATTTTTACTTTCTTGTTCTTCTAGCCATCCAGGGAGCTAAAATGACTTACTAATTAAGTACTCCATCCGTATCATAAAATGATTAGTCATTTTTTTTCTCTCTACTTTATGTCAAATTGTTTCTAGAATTATGATATGAAGGGAGTAGTTGAGAAAGTATAAATCCAGACGAGTGTTGGAATAAGGGAGCTCAACACGATGTCAATATTTTTGCCAATGTTGTCTACTACATACAAATTATGGTACGGTGTATAAACACATTACAAATACGATGTTAACTGTTAACACAAATTTTAAAGAGCAAGTAAAAAGATGGTTTTTTTTAGGGTTTTTCTAAGCTATGTCCTCGAGGTTTTTCAGTTTTTAAGTTGTACTCATGCTTTTTAGAAATTCTAAATTGTGCCCTCCAATTTCTCTAAATTCTAAGCCATGCCCTTATTTCACTTAAATCACTTAACTATGATTAATTGTAATAATTTAAAAGAAAAAAAAAAAAAAAAAAAAGAAACCACCACCAACTACAAACCCACACAACCCAACCAACCACCACAACACCTGTCTCTTATACACATCTAGATGTGTATAAGAGACAGCCATATATATAAAAGCAATAGCAATATATAGCATAATATATATAAGATACGATAATAAGATTTTATTTAATTTAAGTGTGATGGAGGCACTTTTAATTTAGTATAACAGACCAACAAGAGTTGGCTCAAGTGGTAAGCGACTTGATGTCGCCTAAGGGAGGTCTCGAGTTCGAGTTTCGCCGTATACAGAAATTGTTGTTGGGAGACTCACCCACCATAAGCTAGGTGTGCTACCCGAGTTGAATCCGGATGTAGTCGGAGCTAAGCTCCGGTGAACCTGGTAGGCAAACTAAAAATTTAGTATTACAAGGATGATATTGCTTGCATTAAACTTTTAAGTGGTAATCATGGCTCAATTATTGATGATTGATTGTAACTTTGTAAGTAAGTTCCACACTAAGCTAGCTAGTAGGAGTAGTATATATATTGAAAGTGATGGGCGTTCCTTGGTGGCATTTCCACTTATTCGCCTTTCAACTATAATCCATATTCATTTCTTGTCGTATTTTCATGCAAATTTAATCAAGATTAGATATGTCGTCTAATTTTATTATTATCATAATATTTTGATTTCACAATGAAATTTTAAGTGGAAGGATTGAAGGCATACCACGACATACGCAATTAAAACTAAAATCAGCTTTATGWGATCATTTTTTTCCATTAATCCTACTTCATGCATGCATCCATCATTGCGCTGGAAAACAACTCAATTTCGTTAAATGTACAATGGTACATCTATATTATATCTCGAATTCTCGAGGACTAGCTGATTGGTTACAAGTTGGAAAAGAGAGATAACAAGCTAGTCCAATCATTCCAATATTAAAATGGATAATTTTAAGTCACATTAGTTCTCCGAAAATGTAATATCCAATTCTCTCATACATATATATAATATTCTTTTCTTTTTTTCGATTTTAATTAATTAATCTTGTAATTCGATATATATATCTTAGAATGTTTGTATATTGATCATAAAATAACACTCCAATAATACATTTGTTGGACATCTAACAACTTTATAACTAATTAACTCTAGCACTGATTGTGAGGAAAAAAAAAAAAAAAAAAAAAAAAAGAAAGAAAAGTGCGTGGTGCATATAATAAATTTGGCAGCCAATACATTTTGTCAAAAAAGAAATTCAACTTTTTCATTAAGATAAGCCATTATCGTTTAGTGAGGCAAAAAAGGTTGGAATGTGATAAAATAATTTAGGTTATGAAAGATTAGTATTATTTGCAATGTTATTAAATGTCTTAATCAATGTTGCAATGTTATGCACGTACGTACAGAGTTAGAAAGATCATGCAACAACTACTACATACTAAACATGCATTGAGATATTATTCTATTAATCATGTTTTCCAATCATCAATCTGCACTTTCTCACCTCTTGATTGAACAATGGGTCATCAATAAAGTATTGGAAGTCGCTTTAAACAAGCTAAGGCGTATTCACATATATAGAGTTGGCTTGAATGGTTAAGGATCTCCAATTTTGAATAAGTCGCCTTATTATAATCGAGCTTTGGATATGAAACTATGAAAAAAATTCTAATAAGGAGTATGATGACATCGAAATACTCATGCAAACTTCACAGAAGATTAATTTCTCTACTCAAGGCGATGACACTCCATGTAGTAGTACCACTTTCATATTTTTAACATATTTTTATTCCATCTTCAAACTGTTTAGGTTTAATTTGTCCTTCTTGAAAGTTTTTACAATTGATCGTCTACTTTATTTCAAATCTTCTTTCATTTTCTTATAATACTAAATTAGCTTTTGTTAGGTCAGGGTCTCGAGTAATAAATAGAAGTGGTTGGTTCTTAATTTGTATAGGTTTCTCCCATTAGAGGATTGTCATCGATTGTTTCTTGATCAAAAAAATTTAAAAAAAGAACCATATGTTGAATTTCAATGAGTTGGCTTATTTTGAGCATAAAAAAGTTTTTTTTTACCTGAAATAATAATAGTGATCTATCAATTTTATTATTTGTAAAATAATTCATGCATAAATGTCGTTTTTTAAAAAAAAAAAATACTTCCTTCATAACAAAAATAGCAACAATGATATTTCACGCATTTTTAGAAAGTGATTTAACAATGTAAACGAGCAATAATTAAAAAATATTTTAACACAATGAAGAAAGAGATTATAACTTAATCATGTTAAAATATTTTTAAATATTGTTCGTTTACATTGTTAAATCACTTCCTTAAAACGTGAAATCTCATTTGTTTGCCTTTTTTTGTTATGGAGGAAGTAGTTAACAACTTTTATCTATCAGTAACTTTAAGTCACTTGGCACATATGAACAATTTACTAGTTACAGTTGGAGTTTGGATCCTCTCCAATTTTAGAGTAATGGAGAGTCCATTTCTTAATCATGGTTGGTGATGGATTAAAGGAAAATAGGGGAGTTTGGAATTTTGTTTATTTATGATAGATACAATCTCAACCTTGATTTAAAGAAATGGACTCTCCATTTCTGAAATGCAAAGGATCTAGATTATTATATTCTTAAATTTGGAATCAAATGAATCTTTTTAATAAACATAGGTCTAATCATCATTAATAGTTACTTTATATAATTGAGCAACAATACCTTAAATATTGATGTAAGAAGATGGTGCATTTTGTACATATGTAGATGGTTTAATATATGGATACAAATAAGTGGAAATTGCTGTAAATTTCGTTGGTTATCTTTATGTTGCTTGCTAATAAAGTAATTGATCAATAAGTGCAAGTGTGTAACCCACAATCCACCATAACTTACAATCGATTAGGAACTAATCTAAATCGAGATGTGTTTAAGAAGCAAATATAGTGACAAATGTGCAACAAATATATGCATCATTTCATATGCACGGGACAAAATTTATGTGCACCACTTTTCATTTTGTTTTGATAAACTTACAGATAATTAATTTCCTTTTCCGTCAAAAAAATAAAATAAAATTAGCGTAATATTTACTTCTTATACTCTTGTCAGCTATAAATTCATATTGTTGACCCAAATAAAAGATGGATTTAAAGGCTTGGAAGATCGAAAATGAGAGGAAATTCAATTTGTGTTGACATCCACGTTGGGTAAATAATAATGTAAGTGTGTTTGGTTGCATACTATATATCAATCACACATGTGTCTTGTGAGTATAACCGTGTTTTATTATAATTGAGTCATTGCTATCACCTAAAATAACACTACTCAACCACTTCATTGCCCTCCAGTCTCTATTTGCTTTCCACCATTTCGTTATCAATCATTTTTTATACTTCATTTGCAACTCACTATGTCAACTAATTTTTACTAATTGGACTCATGACGTAACTAAAATTAATGATTGTGTTCTAAAATCGAATTGTAGCACATTGTCATTTGTGGTAACTTGATAACTGATAAAATATACGGAATTTAATTAAAGTGACAAAATGTTAACAAATATAAACTTTTGCGTTCTCTTTAGAAAATAATAGAAACGGAAGAACATCGATAAATATTAAAGGTGTAAATTTTCATGCTCTCTTTAGTGAAATTATAACAACGTAAAACGGTAAAAGTCAGATAAATTATCTATATAAGATTATGGTAGAAGAATGAAGCTATCCTAATTCTAATACATACTTATGATATATGTTGAACAATAACGACAGTGGTCATTATTATTCTTTTCACCATCTCAGCTTCATCAGCCATTATTTTTCAAGTTATTTTTACTTTCTTGTTCTTCTAGCCATCCAGGGAGCTAATGGATTTACTAATTAAGTATCCATCCGTATCATAAAATGATTAGTCATTTTTTTCTCTCTACTTTATGTCAAATTGTTTCTAGAATTATGATATGAAGGGAGTATTGAAATATAATCCACGACGAGTGTTGGAATAAGGGAGCTCAACACGATGTCATATTTTTGCCAATGTTGTCTACTACATACAAATTATGGTACGGTGTATAAACACATTAAAATACGATGTTAACTGTTAACACAAAATTTTAAAGGCAAGTAAAAAGATGGTTTTTTTTTAGGGTTTTCTCTAAGCTATGTCCTCGAGGTTTTTCAGTTTTTAAGTTGTACTATGCTTTTTAGAAATTCTAAATTGTGCCTCCAATTTCCTCTAAATTCTAAGCCATGCCTTATCTTACTTAAATCATTAAATATGATTAATTGTAATAATTTAAAAGAAAAAAAACAAAAAAAACACCACCAACAACCACCCACCGTTACCACAACCACAACCACAACTGTCTTCTTATAATAAGTTTACTAGTTAAGTATTTAAGTAATAAAGGCATAGCTTAGAATTTGGAGAAATTGGAAGGCACAACTTAGAATTTCTAAAAAGCATGGGTACAATTAGAAACTGAAGAAACTCGAGAAAACACTTTAGAAACCTTTTTCTTTTTAATTAATATTGTTATTGAATAACATGATATTAATTAAAGAAGAAATGTTACAAAATTAATGCAATGATAAATTAATGATACAGACATACATTGTTTTATCAACCAACCTAGAGTCTAGAGAGATACGTACAAATTCTAATAGGGAGCACGTAATTCCTTTAAGCTCACACATTGTACTTGCTTGTGTAGGATAGGTACTGAAAACAGATCAGAAAGCGAAATTTTGAGGATGTATGAAGAATTCGTTGTGCTGTGGTATAGACCACTGTATTAGAAGCAAAATTCACTCTCTCTCTCTAATTCACGTATTTAAGAAGAGAGATGGAAGTCGAAATATTGTTCAAAGAAATGTTTTTTGAATTTAAAGAACATCATACGCGCGCATGTCAACAAATCGAGCTCGAGCTAGGCAAAGCAACGTGGGATACTTTTGCATGATTCCTAATATTTCCAACAGCTTGTAGGATAGTACCTAGTACATGAATGAATGTACTATCATTACCAAATTTCTAGAAACGACTTTGTGTCAATTTAATTAAAATCTTATCCGCATAATGAAAAACTAAAAAGTCGTCACTTATTCTTAAATAAAGATTATACATCAGGACTGAATTTCATTTGTACGGGGTAATATAATTAAGGGAAAAGCTATATGTACCCTACATATAAGCATTAAATATGCTACATAAATGAAAAAAAAAGTTATGAATTTAAGATGAATGGTAACATTAATTGACGTAATAAATATGATTTAAGTGATGTTTTTCATTTTTGGATTTTTATATGTAGCGCGCATAACCATATATCAATTGAAGGGAAGGAAACTAAACTTTTTTTTTGGTGCTAAGCTAAGAAAGCCATAACGCGGGATGAGAATTGTCATATGAATCTCCTGAGATCGTGGAGAAAAGCTATTGCCACTTAGCTAGCCTCTCACTCTCGTAAGGAAAAGTAATTTGATGTGAAGAAACATGCATTTGTTTGCAGTTTGCAACTGGTCAAGCTAGCTGGAGTATAATGTTAGTAAATAATTAGGCTTACTATTATTATATCTTATATAAAGTTAAAGGCTACTATAGAATTGTGTTCTTCAGCCTTTTCATGTTTCACTTACTCTCCAAAAAAGACATTATACTTCGTATTAATTAAATATACACTACCTTTTTAGCCTTGCGTAGTGGGGCTTATGTAGTAATATAATTCTTTGGTAAAAAGTGGAAATTAAATTAGTCTCTTGAATCAACTAAGCTTTCTTTCAGATTAATCCAAAGTTTTTTCTACCGATTTAATAACGTTGTGTACTTGTGGTACAAAATAATTACGATGGACGGAGGATGGCGGGGGTTTGATGAGAGAGAGAAATGCGAGGGTTAGGGGAATGTAATTTTAAACATGGTTAATGATAAAATAGCAAATTGATTATGTTTAATTTCTCACGTAAAATATAAGGTTATTTTTTATAATTAAAAAAAGAGGTGGTATATTGAATACAAACAATTTAGGTGCCACCATGAGAAAAATCCAATTAAATATTCTAATGGGAAATAAGATATAATTAAGTTATTTGTTCCTTCTGATTGATTCGAGCGTTGTAATATTTGTTAGAATTGCTATTGTAAAGATATATTAAGATGAAATGTTTCAGAAAAAATTACGAAGAGATGCGTAATTGTTAAATGGGAGTAAATACTTTCAATGAGTATAGAAAGGGAAAAAACAACAAAAGAGAGAAATGCATAGAGGTATCACATAGGATGCAATTTGCAAAGAAAAGTGCCACATAGGATATTAGGGTTTGTGGATTTACCTTTGTAATGATACTATGTATAGAGAGATTTTCTTTTAATAAGTAAATGGCACATAACAACTAGAGTTATGAAGGGAGTCTCTTCTTCACTCAAGCTATTAATTATAATAGCGTGATACTAGTGGTATGTGGAACTATGCTGATTTACCCGGCCCGTGATGATATACGCGTGATAGATTTTCTTTAATGATAGTAAATAAACAGAACAATAGAGTATGAAAGAGGAGTCTTTATTCCACTCAAACTAATTAATTATAAGTAGTGTGATACTGATAGCTAGTGGTATGGAATATGGATCAATATTTATGCTTCTTTCATGAATCTGTTGAATATCATGAGTCTACTCATATACACACCACACTTTTACCCTTCTAAATCGTCAATGGACAAATTAAAGAATAAAGGAATGCAGTGGTCACTACTACTATAAACTCCAACCCACCTATGATCCCGTCCTGCACTCCTGCTTAGTACTCACTGATCATCAATCATATATCATCAACAGCCCCTTACTCTTTAGGATCATTAGTATGACCGTCGTCAAAGCTAGGTCGGAAAGTGGAAAGGGCTCCAAGTGTTCAACGTGTTTGGATCCCTAGAGTTGATAGATAATTATCTATGTAATTACGTCATAAGTCCCCCTTATTATAGTTATTGCTCACAAAATTAAATAGTACACAATTTGGAAAAGTAAACACACATTAATGCCTAATCACAACATTCACACCCCATGACAATTTCAATTATCGCATAATTAATTAAGCAATAAAATTTTGACCAAATGATACGTATGAAGAGGAGGCGCAAGGGGCCATCAAGTAATTTTTATTGATTTATATTCTTTGCCTTTTTTCTCGAAACCCAATAGCTAATAATCTCCCTCCCCTATTCCTCTCATTTCTCATAAACCCAAACAATCAAACACACACTTTACTCACTTACTTTACTGCCACTCTCACCCAAATTAAACTAACGACTAATAATAATAATATAATGATGATGACACTCCATAAAATGAGCACGACTGCTCACACACACTACGCAATGCGCCTTTCTCTCAACCTGCTTTCGATTTCTCTCTGCCTGTGCTGTGCTGCTGCTGGTGTCGCCTCGGCCTGTCGCCGCCTCCCACCCATAAAACCACCATCATGTCACCTCTACCAATTTTCACACATTGAACATCCTAAGGTTAGCTTCCGTTAAACATCAGACACACAATAGTTATAATAAGCATTTTATAGACGATGACTCGGATCATATCATCATTTCAGCCCAAGTATATGAGCTCAAACCATTCATATATCCGATAATGGCAACAATAACATCATTACTAATACTATAATAGTAATAATAAATAAGCGTCACCTTAAGTTCAACCTCATTCACAGGGGACGCAGCCTTATGAATAAGCACACCATGACCACACCCGCCGTTTCTCTAGCGTATGCAGCGCGCGATGTTAAGCGTGC
>SNQN01000691.1:61787-102236 GCA_008642245.1 Bassia scoparia
TCTGTAATTTTTTTATAAAGTATAGTGAAAGATATTAAGGTTTAGACAAGTGCATTGAAAACTGTGCAAAAAGTAAACGTAACAAATATTTGATCTTTTGGGGTCCACTATCTTATTTCTCTCTCTTCCTTAATTCTTGTGCTACACYCCTTGGATCCAACTATTTGAGAACAGAGGAAGAGGAAGTATACTGTAATAAAATAATTATAAAAAAGAGCTGAAAGTCTAAAAGCATGAAGCCATACCTGAAGAGCCAAAATACGATCTTCAACAGTATCTTTTATTGTAATCCTCGACACTGTAACAGGCCGAGTTTGGCCAATACGATGTGCTCGATCAATTGCTTGGTCTTCTGTAGTTGGGTTCCACCAAAGATCCAAAAGAATAACATGGCAAGCTGCTACCATGTTCAAACCAAGGTTGCCGGCTTTGAGGGACATCAGCATGCAAGTAACCTACACAGAACCTCCACAATATAAGATTTGCAATTCATTAAATTGCAAGAGAAAAATCAACAACTAGCTCAGAAAGTGCAAAAGTTAAGATTGTATTTATGTTTAGCTAAGTATAAAATGATCATCAATCGAACAAATTAAACTCCATTTTTTTTCTTTTACTGATTACACAGAACAACACTATTATTTGCAACGGAAAGCAAAAAATCACAAACAGATTTGACAAGGTAAGCTACTCACAAATTTAAAAGACATGGGAAAGAAAAAAGTGAATCAAAATAGCAAAAGGAAAATATGGCTGATTCACCTAGATAATGAAAGGAGATGGGGCGAATGACAGCCTATCTAAGTCACTTAAAAAACAATTGTTGAGAAAGGTAAATAGACAAGTTTTTACTAAGGAATAACACATGTGCACATCTCTTCAAATGATCTCCGACGTTCTGGCTCTCTAAGCACTGAAAAAAATGGCAGCAGAAATATTTTAAAAAATGTTAGGAGCAAACTTTCAGCTCTAAATGATTTTGCGCTAAAATAAAATGCTCCCCTCCACTGCCCTAAAACTTTTCTTCATTCCCTTGGAGAGAAGTATTTCTATCATCCTATCATTCTATCAAAAGTATCTGAAGAGAACCATACTAAGTGCATGGGCACATGACTCAGAGTTGTTCGCCCTTTATCCCTTCCACAGCATCTTTGTTGTTCAGTTATCTCGAGAAAGCAGCAAACAGTATTTCAAAAATAAAGTTAACAACCAAAACAAATCATATCAAGTTCACACTTATTAGATTTTATTCTCACTAGCATCATCCTTAATCCAGAAAATGATACTGACACACATCAATACCAAACCAAGGGTACTGTGAACTCTCTACAGTCTAACATTGACAACCCTAGATTATTTCAACGCATGCAACTTCCCTTAGTAGATTATTTCAAGTTAACCCTAGATTCAATATTGCAGCAAGCATTGACAACTTCACAATAAACAGAAAATGAGTATTGTGGTAATGAGCCAATTGGTCCCTGTGTGATCCAAAAGCCAGAGTAACTAATATCTTCCTCCGTTTTTTTTTTTTTTTTTTACGTGTTACACTTTCTATTTTGAAGTATGTTTAAATTAGAAATGTTTACACTTTTTTTTTCTTTCCTAATATGGTAACTTTTACTCAAAATTTTACTAATATACCTTAAAATAAAAACCATATGTACATTTACTGATCAAAATTAATTAACCTCTAAACAAATCAGATTCCCAACCCACCATCTCAACACCATCAAGACCACTCCTTCCCAACCGCCACAACACCCCCAGACCGCCGCATGAGCCTTGACACTGTACCACCCAGAGCACCACCACGCTTCCAGCACAACACCGCAGAACGCGCGCAACGAGCCAGACCACAAACCATCTTTCTTCTCTTTTTTCGGATTTTTGTTCTTCCAATTTCTTCTACAATTGTGTTCGAAATGAATTTCTTCTTCAATTGTGTTTGAAATCCGAAAGTTGTTCGATTGTTGTTCACAATTGTTTGAATGTTGTTCGAATTATTGTTTGGATCGCTCGAAAGTTGTTTGAAATCAAGATTTGGGGTGCGATTTTCAGTGGTGGGTAGCAATTGGGATGGCTAGTTGCGATTTGGCTGGTGGTGTGGTGGCAAATTGGCTGGCTGGTGGTGGACGAATTGTTTGGTTGGTGGTGGCAATTTGGGCTGGTGCTGGTAGCAATTTGATTGGTGGGTAGTCCCACTTGGGTTAGGTGATGGGTGTGGTTTAATTAATTGACCTTCACACTAATTACTACTATAATAATGCTTGCCTGAATTTGGCCAAAAAAAGTGAAAAAAAAAAAATACTGTTAAAAAAAAGTATCTTTGACTCTTAGAGAATTCAGATAGTGATGTAACTGAAAATTTTATCACACCAAAGTT
This sequence comes from Bassia scoparia, assembly GCA_008642245.1. Lineage (NCBI taxonomy): Eukaryota > Viridiplantae > Streptophyta > Magnoliopsida > Caryophyllales > Amaranthaceae > Bassia > Bassia scoparia. The sequence goes on from SNQN01000691.1 coordinate 64,174, forward strand.
CAAACAACAGCACAAATAAAACATTTAATCTCCTTCCCAAGCATGTCGGCTCCAGTAACATATTGAAGCATTACAGCATTGAAGTTTAAATAGTGTCAATTACTTAGTCACATCGCTGGTAAGTGAAGCTAAAAGTTAAAGTATTCACTGCCTATCAGGTTCGCCACAACCCATAAGTTGAGGAAAGGCAAGAACCAAAAAAATCAGGTGTGAGGAAAGGCAAACAAACAAACAAAATAAAGAGTGTGGGTGAGTGGATGTATAAAGGAAAGCAAACCTCAGGAGTAGTATTGAAYTCTCTGACAGCTCGATCTCTTGCAGCCAGAGACATACTACCATCAAGCCTTCGATACTGAATGCAATACTGATTTAGAGAATACTCAAATAGATCCAGCATACGAGTCCACTGAGAGAAAACAATGGTCTTAATGGGCCCTTGCGAGGATGAATTCTCTATATTCTCAGTTCTCACATGAACAGACATAGAAATCTCAGCAGACGTCTTCCCCAACTCACCAAGCTCTATACATGAACTGTTTAATTTACTATGAGCAAGCAGTATCTCTAGTGCTGCCTTGATTTTAGAAGAACTATACTCATTACTGAGAATTGAGGAAGTCTTTGAATCACCATTGTCATTTGAAAAAGTGTCATCAACATCACCACAAACACAACTTGTCAGAGTGGCCTCTGAGAAAAGAACATCATTATTTAGTTGCTCCTTGCATCTACGAGCAGGGCAAAGAGTGTCATCGCCATTTAGGTAGTCTGCCACACATTGGTAACAGAAAACATGCCCACATATGGTAACAACAGCATCCTCAGCTGGATCCTGCAAAAGCATCAGTAAAGAAAGAACATCAAATGTTGCTCCTCATTGTAAAGCTACAGAAACTATAAAAAGAAAGATTAAGATGGAAGAAGACAGTGATGAGCTTGTTTGAATGTACCAACAAATATAATAAAACCTGTCCAACTATATTCCCTTATCAAAGTTAACGTGTTGTTAAACCAATTAAGCTAGTCAATAGCTATCTATATCTCATACATTATCCCATCTACCTCATTCAACTCTTAATCAAGGAAGAGAGAAGAGAGCAATATCTGAGGATGAAAGAGATGCTCACATTTAATAAACAAACATACAATAAGCGAAACAAGAAGTAAAATTAAAGACTAGAAAAAAGGTGCATCTGGGAAAAAAAGGCTGCCAAAATGCAAAGTGACAAAAATCAATTGCCAATTTATTATAACCAAAAGCATCATTAAATACATTGCTTGCTCTTYACAATATTAAATTTTAGAAAGTTGAAAATATACACCACAAAAAACAAGCACAACATATACAGCAGTCACATTGCTTGCTCTTTACAATATTAAATTTTAGAAAGTTGAAAATATAAACCACAAAAAACAAGCACAACATATACAGCAGTCACAAACAAGCACTACATACGGGACTAAGGGTGCAGTAGAATTATTACTCTATTATATATAGCAATTAAAGAATAATAAAGGTTGATTATACATGCCCTGAACCCATCTCCTCTAATCGTTCTCCTTCCTCTTCTGCTGGAGTCTGGATAGCATATGCTATGTCACTAGGTTTATACTTGTGGTGCTTATTCAGTATTTAACACTAGTCCCATTCCTCCAAGAGCCTGCCTCTTCTGGTCTCATGTCTATAATTGAACAGAAAATAAAAAAGCCTTTCCATTGAAGTACACAATCTACTAGGAAAGTGTCTTTGAAAAAGTTTGCAGCTTATCAGGATAGGTTCCATACTAGATCATCAGAGATGATATACCTATCAAAAGCGACCCCATGGATTCTGAAGTCTAAAAGAAGACCAGGTTATATATATATCATAAAATTGCCCACACCCATGCTTCAACAAGGCAAATCATAACGTGAAAACGGACGAAAATAGAGCGCCAATGTGCAGCACAATTCGCATGAAGAAGAAATTCCAACAATGGTATTCCTACAAATATGAAGTATTTTATTTTTATTTTTTATTTTTGCTTAAAAACTAATAAAAAGTAAAGCAAAAAATGGATTCCACAGAAAAAAATTAACATTATAAAACAATTGCATTTACTCCCTCCGTTCCAATTCATTTTTTACATTTCCTTTTTTGGTGTTCCCCTTTATTCTTTACGTTTCCTTTTTTATAATTTACTTTTTTTTATATATTAATGTTACTTTCACTTCTAAAATTTCTCATTAAAAATTATCCGCTCGCAGCTTGTGCCTTATTCTCATCATTTCACCCCTCATTCTTCTATGGGTTCGGATCCGATATGTGTGCGCTCACACCCAATTTTGAGGTTGCTATTCCTCCTAAGTTGCACCCATTTGCTTTTAATTACACTTGTAATTTTTTTTTAACTATAAGAGCACTTACAACATCAGTCCTCCAATACCCTACTAAAATAGGTTTTAAAAATATACAGTGGAAATAACTTATCCTATCTCCACGGTTAGGAACACCAAAAGTAAAAAAACCACATAATTTTTATCCCAAATATTCAAAAATTTGGTAGTTAAAGTTTCCCTTAGATAAATCAATGAACAGTTTGCCGAATTTTATTAGTTTTTTCAAGAACATATATAAAAAAGTGAATATCAAGAAGAAAAATACTATAATTAAAAATCTGTAAAACATCAAGACAAGGGAAGCACACCTGAAGGGTGTTGTAAACATTGTTTTTTTACTCCGAAATTCATCGCGCCGTCCGTCCACAGCTCTTATAGTGATAAGAAATGGCCTCGAAACCGTGAACTATTTATCGAATATTTTGATGTTCTAAAATAATTGAATATACACTCATTATATGTCGTCATATCTAACATCCGAAAAAAATCACGGGAGCACACTTTTTACATTTTTTTTCGGGAACTCACTCCCGGGGAGCTCCCGTTTTTACCCATGTGTATGAGTTTCATAAGCCTCAAAAAAATGATATTTATTTAAAGAAGAGATTGTGACGTAGGAGAACAATTTCCGATAAAAACTGTTACAAATCCTGAAAACAAAACGGACAGAGGCAGCAAAAGCACATTATATTTTTGAAAATTATTAAATTCTTTATATAACCAGGGAGAAGTTCAAATTATATACATGCCAGATTTAACAACGCGGGTGTGAGTAGACCCACATTCTTGACAAACGTAAATAAATTGGGCAAATCATCGATATATGCAACCATACACCTGGCAAAATAAGAACAAAACGTGTATAATTTTGTTGGAAGTTGGCTAGATAAGACTTTGCGCTCTCCGCAAAAAAAAAATACACCGTATTGAAAATCCAACAAAACACTACAAGAGAATAGCACACTTTTGACACCACTATTTCATCATACTTACTGTCGCCCTAGGGAATTCCATTCCCCCGAGGGGGTCCTTTCCCGCTTTGTTTTCACATAATTGGTTTTTTGGTAACACTTACGGCAGAGCCCCCCTGGAAAGTTTCACGTACCGACACTTTTTTCATCAAGTCTCTCGAAAAGTTTGGGGCTAGAAAATGTCACCGGAAAAAAATAAGGTACTCTAACATTGCGAAGAAAAAATGGGCAGGGCCGACAGTATCACACTTTTGATCATTGTCAGTTCTTAATTATATGTTCCTGAATTTTCATTTTCCCGGGGTTTTGCCGCTTATTTATAGCCTCCCTTGGAAAAATGCTAACTTTTGCGAAAGACAGACGCAGAGGCACAGTCAAGTGCTGTCACTCATGAAGGGAGCCTTTCTGCATCAGTATTAGCCCTCACAAAATGGGAACATTTTTTCTCGGCTCAGATCCAATTTGAAATGGATTCCACATCAAGACACTTCACCTATTGACACCCACAGTAGATTTCCCCTCACACAAGGAACAATATATATTAGGAAGGTCGTTCTGGTGGTATATTACATGCTTTAAAGAGGTGTCACCATGGGGGCGATCCCGGAAATAACGTGGATTCAAAAGGCTCGTTTTTCGGCCGTTCCGTCAAAAGCACTCAGAGTTTTCTTGTAACTGTAATACTTGTTTTGGCCTGTGAAATTCTCCTCTCATCCACCACACTGTTTATTATTGATTGTAGGGAGGTTCACATTGCCAATAGGTTTTATCGATCTTTCCAAAGTACCATAGGCCGCAAATGTTTTGACTTTCCCATCGTATCGTCCTCATTACGAACACTTCCTCTGTTTGTTCTTCGATGAGGCAAATTTGGCTTGCGACCTCTGAAATTAGAATTCTCTTAGGTTCTAGACCCAACTCACACGCGCTACTATACATTGAAACATGATTAATAAGTGCTTCATTTATGAAAAGACCAAGAACCATCAATTCATATGACAAGTCATTCTACAGAAAATTTGTCCACAACAAGCCTATTTTTGCTAGATGCCCTGAATCGTATACCTCAGCGTTATCATTTGGCTCACATAATTGACATTGCTATTGTTTATACTCGGTGGAACTGGTGTAAATCCGGTACTCACTGGGTGAATTTGTTCCTACAAGAGATTTCCCTGTATATACCGCTACTCTATGGGAAAGAGTGAGAAAGTTGGACTATTTGCCCTGAAAGTTTGGACCAAACTTTCCTCACACACACACGACAGCTCTCGAGTGTATCTTGACGTATTTTTTCGTTTTTTCTTTGCAGCGCGCCTTTCTATACTAAGTCACCGTATATACCTCCACTCATTTTGGCACCCCAAATCTTTCTTGGAACCCATTATGCTCATATGAAACCCATGGTAACACTTTGGCAATTTTCTCGAAGATGTGGAGTAAACGGAGGAGATCTTTTCACCTATATCCACATCAATTTAATTAGTAAATCACAATGGCTTTGCTTTCGGGCACCCTACACAAAGTACGTCTCCACCCACAGAAATCAGGGATATGAAGACCCTTTTTTTCATAACAAAAGCAATAACGGTACTGATTACGTAAAGACACAGCTGATCCAGCAATTTCCGGTCACAATCTGAGGACAATCAAAAAATCACTGAGTTCTTTCCGAAAGTGTTCTCAGGTGACTCTCCCACACCACTCACATACCTATAGCTGACATGATACTCTAAAGAGAAACGACTGTCAATCGTAGAGCGTTTAATCTTAACACACTTGAATGGTGGTCAGCTGAGGCACATAATGACTTCTCGTTGGATGGCACTATGTCTAGATGCGACCTATAATTGCATTGGCATATGCCAATTTGGCTTTGTCCTATTGGCATTGTGCTCCTTTAGTGATGTGCACTATGCTCGTCGCGCCATTAAGCATTGAGAACCTACTCGCTTACTAGTACATGATGTACGGTGGGTGCCCACTATGCGGTTGCCTTTGTCCCAATTTGTCACATGTCAGGATGCCAAACACAAGCCAGCCCTTTGGCGAGCACAGCTCCCCTTGCCGAAAAAATTTTGCCTTTCGACTCATTTTGGTCTTTGCCTTTTGGCTTGCTCTTTGCTCTGTGAGCGTTTGTTAATGTAAATTGGCCTAGGTGTCGCACAATAATAATTTTGGTCTGTATGCCATTTTACCCCTTTGCGTCTATGCCCTCGATTCGGGCTTTGTCATGCCTTGGTGGTGCATAGTGTCTTAGCAATGTCACTTTGGCTTTTCCTTTGCTTTTCGCCCTGCCGTTGCTCATGCTCGCATGTGCCTAGTCCACTCAGACCCTGGCACTTAATGGCTTTGTTGGACTTGGCTTGGCATCTCGGCTTGACCCTGGCATATTGGACACTTTTGCTAATTCAGTAGCAACTAGCAGACATCTGCCATTCGCTTGCCCCATTCCCTTGTAAACTTGGCGTTAGGCTATGGTCCTTTAGCAATTGCCATCCATAAAGATATTGCTTGGCACTCTGCCTACACATGCTTTTAGCCATTTCAAAGCAAATTGCCTTGGATGGCCCAACTTTTGCCTTCGCATACCTTCCATTTCCCCACTTAAGGGAACAAGGGAGGTGCCGTGACCTTGGTGTTTAGTCCTGGCAATTTAGTTGCACGCTTCGGCTGGATCGCAAGGAACTCAAGGATATGATTTTAAACCTTGAGCAATTTCAACCCTTGAGAAATGCCCTATTGCCCTCTCGCTCCTGTGTGGCCTGGTGGTTCTCCCTTCGCACATATAAATCTTGGCCGCTCTGCAATTTGCCTTGCCATCAGGAAAGCAATTTGGCGCTTCGCCAATTTTTGTACAAATCACCTTGGCTTGCCTTCGCCTTGCAAACAGAGAGTTGCTTTGTTCTTTTTGTCAGAATGTTCGCGTGGCCAATTAGACTTAATCAAGCAGCTTTGGCCACCTTGCTTGTTTAGCTTTGTCAGCCTTGCCTTGCTCAAACTGACCTGTGTGGGCAACGATGGGTTGAATACTTTGCCTCATCTACTGACACTCATAGGTAGCCACCGTTGTCTCACCGCAGTTTTTGCTCTCAACTATGCTTGTGTGTGGCTACAATATTCGCGCATCCTTTAGCCTTTCCAGCTACATCACTAATAGCCACTTTCGTGGTCGAGGGTCACTGACGCTATAACAGTCCGCCATTTTTTTAAAGTGTTGATGGTCTCTACACTATCGCATCACGCTGATGGAGCACAAGTTAGGCGGCCGTTTCTTACACTCACTAATGACTCGTATGAGCAACTAGATAATTCCTTTAGGCCATGCACAGGTGGTCCTTTTGTGTTGGGCATTCCTTTCCTTTAGCACGATTAAGAGCCGGTCAAAGACCAAGACCTTATCCATTGAATTTTGCTGCCTTGCACTTGCCTCAGTGACCGTTCGACGCTTTGTTTGCGCCACGTTGCCCATTTTGAGTGCGCATCCAATAATCGGACCCGTCGTAGTGTTGGGCACCGTTATGCCAGTGAATTGCTTTTTCACAGTTACTATCATATTTATACTGATGCCCTTTTTTTTGGTGGGTCACCTGTGACATAGGGCGACATACAGCCCGTCGGCTTTTGGTGGGATCACAGTATGGCGCTCTTGCCCCCCAATCGAGTTTTAATGTCCTTCTGTAAACTTGGGAAAAATCACACACAGAAAATGCAAAATAAATAAATAAAAATAMAAACTCAAGAAATATTGATTTTAAAAGGACTAGACTATGGCCGATTTTCTTTTAATGAGCTGAACTTTGAAATATCCATGAGATTTCTGAACTACGGCTAAGTTTTAACAAAAGAGTGAAAAGACAGCGAAAGTTTAGAACTCTCCRGAATAATCCAAAGTTCAACTTCTAAAAGAAAACAAACATAATTTAGCTCTAGAAAATCATTTTTCCCTAAAATAACTGACAAAAATCATTGCRCTTTTCAACTGGGATTAAAATTACAAGCAGCAAAACAGTTGTCTGGTTGGGTAAAAAGCACAATCTTCCATATTTTCATGGTTCAATAAACAATATAGACAACATGAAAAATGGATAAAGATATTCAGTTCAGTCCAATGATGCTGCAACAATTCAGTTCTATGTTCAGTCCAAAATTTATTTATATAATTCACCATTGTACCTTTGAAACTATTCTCCATCAAAATATTATAAAAACTGTACTGTGAATATATCAAACATTCTCCTAATATTGCAGTAACTATAACAACTTGAGCATTAATTGCAGATCATCCCAAGTTCCTCTACATCTACAAGAATGATAATCGAAAAGACATAGATCATGTTTCATATGCACCATCTAAAAGCTTTTTGGAAACACATATAGAGCAGTGTTTCAAGCAGATCAGTGGTCACAAGATGCAGATAACTTATAGACATAATCATGTAACTATGAAAACTATGCTCAAAGAGATGTAGCAATCTTAGAAACTGTCACCTTTTGTACGCCGCAGCAGTAAAGTCTTCAGCACTGCTTGAAGCTTCTTGTAGCCCATATTTGGATCTTTGGAAATTGGGTTTTTTATTCCCCCATAAAAATTTTTGTAACTAGAATAGAAGTGATGTCGAAGAAACCTAAAGTAACTGAACATTTCATCAACTGAATTCTGAATGGGCGTTCCAGATAAACACCACCTTCTTTTTGCTCTCAGACCACAGCACGCTCTAGCTGTCTGTGTTCTATGGTTTTTTATGGTCTGTGCTTCATCTAGGACCACCCTAAACCAATTCACTCGGGCAAGCGGACCAGACTGATTATACAAGGAGCTATCAGCTACTTTCTTGCTTTTCTTGCCCTTTTTTTTTGTGGTGGATGGATTTTTCCTCTTCTTACTAGCATAAAATTCAGATGATAGCCCATATTTTTCCCCATTTTTTTGCTCAACATCATCTTCATCRGCTATTGCTTGTTTAGGAACCTCATTAGTAACTATAGCATAAGTGGTAAGTACCACATCAAACTTGGCAAGCTTAGAAGGTTCCTTGGTCCTGGTGCCCCCATGATATACCAATACAGATAAGTTTGCTTTCTTAGCAACTTTTTCACTCAACTCTCTACCCCACTGCCTCAAAACTGTTGCTGGACACACGATCAATGTACCTGCAGATGGTCTCTTTCCCTGCACTTTATGATGTGAACTTGAACCTAGATTAAATTTTATACCATCAACATTTTTCATTTTCTCAACTGTTTCAGAACTGAAACTCCCATCACCATCATCAAAATCATCATCATCATCCAAATTGAATGTTTCAGGTTCTTTATTAGAAACCTCCTCTGATTTGCAATTTGCAACGGTAGGATCCTCTTTTTTTTCTCCTGGGTTGTCATCATCATCATCATCATCATCCAAATTATAAGCTTCAGTGTAAAGATTCTCATCCTTCTCTGATTTAGACTTCAACTGTGCAGGCCACTGCTTTAATATCAGGGCAATAGTTGAAATGGTCTTACCTAATCCCTGAAATTTCCCAGCAAGTTACTATGTCAAACCCTGAAATGGATAGAGAGAATAACATAGAAAAAAGAAGTTCAAGTACTATTGGCCACATGCAGCTCCAAAGTACAATCTAAAACACATAAGTAAATATGAAATACACACCAAAGAACAGATATAAGATATACTGGTATGCATGCAAAGAAAGTCTGGTATAGATGGCATAGACAAGCAAGAAAGAGAGGTTGAAGTGGGAGACATACAACTACAGAGGTGAAGAGGAGGACAGACCTGATCATTCAGCAAGAATCACCAACAATGCATGTTCTGACTCTTTCTCACCATCCATGCAAGTGCATTTCTTATAAGTACAAAAGGAATTCTTAAGCCCGGAAGCATGTGTTTGAGCATTTCAAGCACCTAATTGAATATATTCTAAAGTTTGCAAAGTTAAAGCAATAAAGATCTTGCATATAATCACTAGTCTAGCACTCTAGCTTTTGGTTTGTAAGTCAATAAAGACAACTGGGCTCAGAAGAGGAAAGTTAAGAGCCTTGAGGTAGATAAGTTAACTTTTGGTTGGCTCAGATCCCTGCATGTATGCAATTCAACAAACTGGCAGACTCTCTCACACGGAAATTGCAATAATTTTAGAATTACAAATGCAAGCATCATGTTTTTACTACTCCTCGTTAAATTTTACTTGCAACATTAACTAAAATGGGTGTTACCTATTACAACTTTCCTTCTTTCCATTTTTGGTGAATGTTCAGAAAAATTTGACAGAAGTGACAGTCTAATCCCATTTTGACAAATGCCACACTTCATGCCTAGAGAATAACAACATTTTAGCTTCTAATACAGAATATAATAGAATAATTTTTATTTACACCCAGCCATAGTCCCACAAAAAAGATATTGCAGATTTACAAAATGTTGCTTCTGTCGATGTCAAGGCCAAAAATGTTCCTGGTAGAGGATGGATTTAAAACATAGGGACAGCTGGCAAGCTGGGCAACTGAGCCTTGCAGTAAAAGTCTCAGGCGCTCAGCACGAGAAGTTTAGTCCATACATCAGTATTAAGAAGGTCAAATAAATTTAATTTAATCACATAACAAATTAGGCACCCATAACAATCTGGGTAGAGGAATGGATTTAACACACTAGGGACAAGCTGCAAGCTGGGCAACTGGCAGCCTTAGTAAAAGGTCAGGCGGCAAGTCTATCCATACATCCATATTAAGAAGGTCAATAAATTTAAATTAAACCATAAAAAATTAGGCACCCTAATGAGTACCAGGTGATCCAGATCAATAATTAAAGGAGCTTTCGACAGATATAGCATGAACATGGGGAAACCAATATACATATAAATGACATTTAATTGGCAATACCTGAGAGCAGCTTGATAGACAACCTTCCATCTCCTAATACCCTATCTTCCCAAACCCCAGTTTGGTAAGGGTCACTACACTAGTATGGTCTCTGAAGAACCCCTTGCCACGTGCACAGTGTGAGGAAGAATACGAAGATGATTATTGTCATACATGAAACATCACTCCTTCCTGCTAAGTAGCCTCGATTCCTGCTTAAATTATCCAAGAATTACTTTGATTATTAGTCGCGTCCGGAGGCTGATGGAAGATGGGAGGAACCTCTTATCGGGTGTCGCTCATAATCTGCATCACGGAAGTGAGAGATTATTCAAGAAAGACTTTTCGTCATTCTGTCCCAATGAGAGCTACTTTTTCCCATACCCATGTGTGAATTCCGAGATTGATTGCCAAGCGCTGTAGCTCGTGCTAGGAGTTGAATCAGCGTGAGCAAGATGGCAAATTGTGAATGTATCCAGGCTGGAAGAGGGTCCATGATGTTGCTTATGAAAACTGAGAGATAAAGTACAAGGGTAACAAACAAAAATTGACAAGTAAGTTGAGCATTGATGCAGGGGATTGATTGTGCTGACATCTCTCCTCGACAGAGTAGGCGGTAGGCGCTAAAACTAGAATTTGAACGTTCAGGTCCAGGCAGCACTTCTGAGGTTCGTCATCGTCAGAGCTCAGGGCATAGTCACTTCTGATGATAATTCAATAAGATCAGTGCCCATATTTTTAAAGCAGGCAGAGGTAGGTCTCCTTGTTCCTTAGGCAAGTTTGAATGTGAAGAGCTTGAACTCGGTTAAACCTGCAATGCCATATAGAACAAATTGTCAGCAACAAATAGTAAAAAAAGTAACGAGCAACCAAGAGAGTTCCTCATCAGTGAACTCACAAACAGCAGCTGTCTAAAGGTTAGGCTGCAGATCCAACCACTGAAAAGGGAATAAAACCGCCGAGTACACTCGCTAATTCCGTGATGATCCCCATGGTCAGGCATTTAGTAAGCTCATTGACACAGACCCCTTGTTTTGGCGAATCCTTCACAACATGAATTTMAGAAATGTTTTAAATGCAAATGGTCCAAACAATATATCGTATAAGTATAATTCTAAGCAAAATATAACTGTATTAGAAATAGTGAGACAAGCATTCAATTTATACACGCATGAATCGCAACAGTACCGAGAACTAGAAATTCACTGGCTAATCCGACACAACAACATAACGCCTCATGCATGCCATGGCAAAAGGTTRAATATTTACTAATTCACTGTAAAATACCATTGAAAGATTGTAACTTTCACAACAAAACTACAACAGAATTGCAAAATCACGCAATAAAAAACACAATTAAACCCYACCCATAATCCCCAAATCCCATAAAACTGCAAATTGTAGGAAAATTGCGCAAAACGTTTAAAATTTTGAATTTAAAAACAAAAAGGAAAAGAATTGCATGAATCAAGAAAAATGAAGTAGAATGCAGGATGTAAAATTAAAGCGAAATTARAAGCAAAGAAGTAAGCTTACCAGAAAATCTAGGTTTAGGAAAGCAGCAGCAGAAAAGAGTGATGAAAATGGGGGATGAAATTAGGGATTGAAGAAGAGGGAGAGAGAGAACGAGAGAAGGGTAAAAATGAGAAATTGAGAGTGAAGAGCAGTAGTGAGTGAGTTTGTGAGAATCTCAAAGTGCACGAGTTTCCCAGAAGAACAAGATCGGGTTTGTTAATGGTAAACAGTTAACCTACTAATGCGCAATGCGCCTATTCCTCTATGCTTTAGCTTTAGAATTGGAAGTTGGAATTATGGAATCAACCCCCCATACTCTATAGAGTCTATTCTCGCTCCTTGGTGCTTTTCAATTTTGCTACCTTAGGTCAACGGGGGATTCGATTTCATGTTTTGGGTATTTTTTTCAAAATTATTGTCCACAATTACTCCGTAATATTYGTAACACATTTATGGTGATTTTCTTGAGTTTGAGGTCCCGATTATGAAGTRTTTTGTAAATTTTGTGATTCATTTTCACAACTTCCTCGAGATATATTGGAGTATAGAAGAGGTGCGTGGAATGGTTGGGAAAGGAAGAGGATTGCAACACATGGAGTCAAGGAGATAAAAAGTAAGGTTAACGGGACAATAATTGAGTGACCCTAAAGGTTGACAACTCTTTCAAATTTGAGTTGTGATTGATCACAAATGCATGAAAATGTTTTTCAATGGAGTTTTATCACTCTAATCAAATACACTTCTATGTTAAATTATTATACACGTGTCTAAAGGGTTGTCAACCCTAAGAATAACGTCGGAGTTTCACTCTTTTGGTCAAATTATAGATTCACGTTGTGTTTTTTAAATGTTGGTACAATATAGGCATTTTGTTACAAATTCTTACTTTAAAAAGGTATTTATTTATTTATTTATTTTTTTACAAAAGAGACATTTAAAAGGTGCTAAATGACAAAAAAAAATCCTATGGTATATTTTTTTTTCTCCAATGCTGTAGTTATTCTACTTTCATCTTGTCAACTATACATTTAGTACCCTAACATGCCTCGAAATTCAAAGTTCACTTTTTTCGTTTGTTCGTAGTGGTTCACAATTTTTTTTATCATATTAGATTGTTAATTAAAAAATGTTTGATTGTTGTTTGCAAAAAAAAAAAAAACTTCCATTTCTAATTCTAGTTGTTCCATATCTCAAGAGTCGTGTGACTAGGAAAACAATTACTTCAACGAAAAACATTACTTTGTGTGCTTTACCTTTAGAGGTTTGTTTTTGTAAGCGACAATATCCAATACATATCGGATACAAAACAAAGTAATATTGGTTCAAATTGACAWAACAAAACAATCTTTTCCACAAAATCATACAAAACAAAGTAATGTTGGTTTAATAGAGGTTTGTTTTGTCAATTTTGTCCTCACTAGCTCCTTTTTGAGGCATGCAATAAAAGGCAAAAGAAGAAATGGAGGAAGTGATCTTTTTGGCCTTCATGAGTTGCTGAATGACGAAAAACTGAAAGAAGTTTAAATTCTTGGTGTTCATCAGTATGTGTGTTTTTCTTGACTTGATCTTGCCGAATAAATTGATTTCAAGTAAAATTTAATGTACGAAGTACCTTAGTTTGAAACAAAAAATTAAAAATTAAAAAAAAAATTACATATAAATTACAAAAAATGGCCTGCAACTACGTTGAAGTAAAATAAAATAATGCAATAGCTGTAACTTTTCTGCTAGAAAGTTATTATTAAGTCAAGGGACGGAAATCTGATTTTCCTGTGGAAGATAAGGTACTCAGAGACCAGCTACCGGGCTCGTGTGGCCTTTAACAGACGGTACACAGCGAACAACGACAACTAGGTCATCATTGTGCTGTTTCAGGAGCAGGAATCATGTTTAAAATCTTTAAGAGGAACGTGAATGTGAATGCGTCTTCCTGGAGCTTCTCAAATCTGAAATAAATGGTTACCTCAGGTTAGAAAATATTCATATTCAGTAGCATTGGCCTCCNAGAAAGGCTTTCAAGTGGCTGACCAATGGCAGGAAGACGATAGACAACTACTTTAGGGAGACCAAGCTCACGCTCAAATACGACAAGATGGTTATGGAAAAGCTGGAAGTCTCTAATTTTAACACTGCATAAAAGTAAAACAACCATCAAGCTTAGTCACAAAATAAAATAAAGGATTTTTTGAGGATAAATACCTAATTTTGCTCCAATTTTGAAAATAAATACCTAGTTTCAAATTTATTTTACTTAAATACCTAGGTTTGGAAATCCTTTTGTTAATCGGTACCTAGCGCCTTAGACCGTTAACAGATTTTTGTTAACTTGTGGGGCCCACGCGGATTTTTTTATTTTTCTTTCTTCCTCCTTCTTTCACGACTTCCCACCTGTTTCCTCTTTCTTCTCTTTACTCCTCTATTGTTGCCCATCACTGCTCACCCTTCACCAATTCACCCATCACAGGTTCAACACCATCACTATCACACACTGCCGCCATCACCACCATCACTACCTAAGCCACCTAACATTCCACCAACGCCATCATCTACATTTAATTCAACAATAAAATAAACACAAGAATGATCCCCATTAAATACGTCATAATTCCTCCTCCCAAAACACAAACATTCAATCATTTGTAGATTAAGGCAATCATGAAGTTATTTTAATCCCCGATATTAATAACGCAACATGACTCCAGATCTTAATAATTTCAGCAAATAGAATACTAAATCAGCTGTCAAATGAAGTCAACGAGAAGGTTCAAAGGTTATCTTCGCAACAATACAGGACAAGTAGTGGCAAGTTGGCAACACCAAATGTGGTGCACAGCATTGGGGATAAAGGATAATGTTATGCACCAATATAGTAGTCTAAGGGTAGTTAGGTAGTACATAATAAGTTAGTACAAGTAGAGAGTCTAGAATTAGGCAAGTGTTTTCCCTATAAATAGAGCTAAGTTAGGAGAGAGAAGGACATGGAAAAATGATGAATGAGATGAATTCTCTTATATACTTAGCTTGTATTTTATATTAGAGTATTAGGTTTATGATTTCTCCTTGCTTATCAATCAAAATCAGTTTCGATCGCATATTTCACCATTGTTACTTGTTTAATATCTACAACCAATCTCCAGAAATTCAGTCTATAACAGATAACCAAAAAAAAAAAGTATTTACTTTGTAACATAATAAATGCAACAGTTTTACTCTAACAACTAATTCACAATTTTCACTTTGACCGTAATTTGTAACTTGCCATAAGAAAAAATATAGTCATTTGGGATCCCATTGGATTGTCTCAACTTGTAGTTTTAATGATCTAATGTTTATATTTTAACGAATACATAATTAGAGATAGTAATCTTTAAAAGGTTTGTCTCCTCATGCGTAAAAGTCAAATGTTGTATTTGTTGTGTTTATTTTGTTAAAGAGGAAGTAAAAATATTTCAGTGACAAATTTCTGAATCAGTAATGTTTCAAAAAAGGATGGTTTGCATGAGAATGAGGCTCTGGATCATAAGGGATGGATGAAATTCTTTGTGGATGTCTAATCCAATAATCACTTTTGGTTCATGTAGCCGACCCTACTTATGGACTAAGGCTTTGATTCATTGATAATTGATTACAGTAATATTTCCAGAAGATATAGGATAAAAAGAAACTAAAAATGTAATACTAAGAAGAAACAAGAAACAAATTGATTATCATCAAAGAAATAGTGGAGCATAAAAGATTACCTCATATGATCCATAGCCATAAGTACAATGGATCGGACCCATCAAGCTTCAAAAGATCCTTCCGATACACAATTGATAATGGAATGATACCATCTGATGCGGTAGCCCACTTTCGTTCTGTCACATAGTTTGATGCATCAAAACACTAATACTGAAAAAATTAAAAGACATGGATTGAAGCTACAGATTCAGACTATCTCCTTCAAAACTAAAAATAAAAATAAAAAGAAGGGAAGAAAATTCATAATAGCAAGAAGAGAAAGAAAGTAGACAATAAGAATGTTGGACTTGCTCCACTGATCAAGACACCTTATTATTAATATCTATTGTTTATTTAGGAACTCTTTGGCTTTACATCCTCTTAAAGCAAGGGTTTTACAAATGAGCATTTATTGTTATTTTGTGATAAAAACACTCCCTCCGTTCCATGAAATTCTACACATACACTATTTGGGTGTAAATATGGAACAAATATAATATGAGAAGTGGGGATAAAAGGTAGATTTAGATTGGAGAGAGAACAAATAAATTGCATTAGTATATGCAAGTGGTATGATGGGTTCCACATGGTCGACCACCATAATTAAAAAAAATATTGTATAGTTTCCTAAAATGGAATAAAGTGGGAGTTGTAGGAACTTTATGGAACATCCATATGAGGAAAGTGGTAGGAACTTATGGAACGGAGGGAGTATATACTTTATACTAAAACAAAACCTTGATGTGCCTCTACAAGATCCAATAAATACAAAAAGAATTCAGTAGGGTGATTGGTGATGAGTTTCATATACTTCCTCCGTTTCGTTTTATTGCAACTTTTTTGCCATAAAAGGAAAATTCATTTAAATTGCAACTTTCATTTCTTTCTATTTAGGGTAAGTTTTTAATTCCGAAAAGACTATTTTACTCTTATGAAAATAAGTTAAAACATAATTAAATCAACTAATTCTTAATTATTTTCCCTAATTCCAACCTCACTATAATTAAACCCTCACCCACCACACTCCTTCCACCACCAAACACCACTAACGCAGCCCACCACTGACCTCTGGACTGCAGCCACACCGCATCACTCACTCCGCGCACCACAAACTACAGCCCATAGCGTGCCAATCATCTAATATGGCCCCAGTAACTGTCATACCACCCACCACGCCAAATACAACCCACTAACCCCACATCCACCTCGATTTATCGAAAATCGAAACACCCCACCATCTCTTCATCTTCATTTCGCGATCTTTCTCTCTCTCACTCGCAATCTCTCTCTTTCTCTTTTCTTGGGTTTCGTGGGTGGGGGTTTTGGGTGGAGTGGTTTCAGATCGGTGTGGGGTGGTGCGTGGGTTGATTTGTTTCGATTGGGTGGAAATAGTGGTGGTTAAGGTTTCGGATGGGTTGGTTTGGGTTTCAAGTGGGTAGGATGGTGGTGGTTAGGTTTGGGTGGGTAGCGATGGTGGTTGGCAGTGGTGGTCGGTGGGCACTAGGGTGGTAGCAATGGTGGGTAACCTCTCCCTTCCCTCTTTCTTACTCATATTAACTAAGGGTATCTTGGTCATTTCTACACATAACAACTTTGCAAACTTGCCGGAGAGTCCGTTTCGACTCAAAGTTGCAATTTTTTCGAAACGGAGGAAGTACAATCAGACATAAGACCAATACTTAATATACTCTTCCATTTCTATTAGTTTGCAACCTGCAACATTTGTCTTTTGAGGGTCAAATGTCACAAACACTTTTCCGTATCTTTTTTTATTTTTAAAAAAGGCATATATTTATGTAGTCTATGGTCTAGATGGCATATAAGCATTTAATGTATTTCTTTTAAAGAACAATTTGGGAAACAATACAAACTATACACTAATCTAAGTAAAATTTTCAATTTTATTTTTATTTCCATTTTAGTCTCTTATACCTAGCGCTTAGGGCTATGTATCATTTTCCTAAAAAAAACCACTTATGAAAGAGATATTATCAGGCTTGTACGTTTATAATAAATATATATGATTTAAACTTGATATGTTATATTCCATAGAGATCTAGATGCTCAAAATTGGTGTACGAAGCTGTAAATGTTGTAAATGTTATAACTAATTAAAACAAAGAAAGTATCATCTCTGTTGTCGTATACCAACCATAATAAAAGACTACAATAAGTGAACATTAGTAAACTTACGTATCGATTCTTCAAGTATACGCTCTCCACTGTCCATGTCATAGTCATATATAGAAGTGGATGTCCTCATTGAGCTATATGAAGACTTAAACACTGGATGAATATTGTGAATCTAGAGGATCCACATCAATATACAGGGTCAACAAAGTCAACATTGCTACCCCCTGAAGTTATTGTTAATTTAAGTGATTGACAGTTTGACATAGGTGTTCAATCTTGTAGCATCCTATATAGTGAAAGGGGGTTCAAACCCCAAAAAAAGAGGGAGGCGGTARCATGTAATAAGAAAAGCTTKCTACWATTCTACATAAAACCATTTCTGCCCATTATGGTAAYCAGGAGACGGGAACAGGAGAAAATAGATGTGAGCTTGTGTTATGTACTAAAATATACCTCCCACTCTGCGGTTGTCAGAGGAATCGTTGGATCAAGCATTGTAGTCACGACATCAACAAAAGGAACACCAAGTACAGCAGCCTTAAATAAATCAGGTCGCATATTCAAGACGCCACCAATTAGCAATCCTCCAGCACTCCTTCCGTGTATGCAGAGCTTTTCCTTTGAGCAATACTTATTCTCTATAAGGTACTCAGCACATGCTATAAAATCAGTGAAAGTGTTAAGCTTCTGGAGAAATTTTCCATTCTCATACCATTTCCTCCCCATCTCTCCACCACCGCGAATATGAGCTATTGCAAATATAAAACCGCGATCCAACAAGGACAACCTTGACGCCTTGAAAGTAGGATCTATGCTTATCTGCCAAGAAATATAGCATATAATAAATGTCAATTGTCAACAAAAAAATTAGGCAAATCAGTCTAGATTTAAACAGTCAACAATCCACAAAAAAACTCTCCCAGTAAGTACTCTATCAGTCCAGCCAAAAAGCAGAGTAGATTCTGAGGCATACCCCTCACTGCCAAGGGTAGGAAGGACATTTCGCCCTAAATCATGGCATCGAACAAAGACTTTGTTGGATGCTTTACCTCTGGCAGTCATATATGTATCTTWAGGAAGGGGAAGGAGAAGAGAAGTGATCTTTGAGGGAGGGACTTTGCCTCTGGTCCAACAAAGGAGGGCTCTTCTCTAATTTCAATCAGCCCATAAAAAAAATACAATTAAAATTAAAAAATCAGATAATTTTCAGCTGATACGAGTCTTTATGAATATTCGAAATCAAACAAGATTCTGGCTGATAAAGAGTATTTGTTTCAGCACCATGCAATACCCCTTATGCTTCCCCATCCCTTTCCGTAATATACGCAGGTGGAAGTCAGAGTTCTTAATAAGCCATCATAAGTATTTAATATCCCCAATAATAAAGCAATCATGACTCCAGAATCTTAATAATTTCAGCAAATAGAATACTAAATCAGCTGTCAAATGAAGTCAACGAGAAGGTTCAAAGGTATTCTTCGAACAATAATCAAGGGACAAGTAGTGGCAAGTTGGCAACACCTAAATGTGGTGCACAGCATTGGGGATAAGGATAATGTTATGCACCAATTTTTAGTAGTCTAAGGGTATTAGGTAGTAATAATAAGTTAGTACAAGTAGAAGAGTCTAGAATTAGGCAAGTGTTTTCCCTATAAATAGAGCTAAGGTTAGGAGAGAAAGGACATGGAAAATGTATGAATGAGATGAATTCTCTTGTATACTTAGTTGTATTTTATATTAGAGTATTAGGGTTTATGTATTATCTCCTTGCTTATTCAATCAAATCAGTTTCGTATCGCATATTTCACCATGTTCACTGTTTAATATCTACACCAAATCTTGCCAGAAATTCAGTCTATACACGATAACCAAAAAAAAAAAGTATTTACTTTGTAACATAATAAATGCAACAGTTTTTACTCTCAACTAATTCACAATTTTCACTTTAGCCGTAATTTGTAACTTGCACATAAGAAAAAATATAGTCATTGGGATCCCATTGGATTCGTCTCAACTTGTAGTTTTTAATGATCTAATGTTTATTTTTAACGAATACATAATTAGAGATAGTAATCTTTAAAGGTTTGTCTCCTCATGCGTAAAAGTACAAATGTTGTATTTGTTGTGTTTATTTTGTTAAAGAGGAAGTAAAAATATTTCAGTGACAAATTTCTGAATCAGTAATTTCCAAAAAGGATGGATTTGCATGAGAATGAGGCTCTGGATCATAAGGATGGATGAAATTCTTGTGGATGTCTATCCAATAATCACTTTTGGTTCATGTAGCCGACCTACTTATGGACTAGGCTTTGATTCATTGATAATTGATACAGTAATATTTCAGAAGGATATAGGAATAAAAGAAGAAAACTAAAAATGTCAATACTAAGAAGAAACAAGAAACAAAATGTGATATCATCAAAGAAATAGTGAAGCATAAAGATTACCTCATATGATCCATAGCCATATAGTAACAATGGATCGAACCATCAGCTTCACAAGAATCCTTCGCATACACAATTGATAATGGGAATATGAGTACCATCGATGCGTAGCCCACTTTCGTTCTGTCACATAGTTTGATGCATCAAAACCACCTAATACCTGAAAAAATTTAAAAGACTGGATTGATAGCTACAGATCAGACTATCTCCTTCAAAACTAAAAAATAAAAAATAAAAATGAAGGGAAGAAAATTCATAATAGCAAGAAGAGAAAGAAAAGTAGACAATAAGAATGTTGGACTTGCTCACTGATCAAGACACCTTATTATTATATCTATTGTTTATTTAGGACATCTTTTGGCTTACATCCTCTTAAAGCAAGGGTTTACAAATGACATTTTATGTTATTGTTGATAAAAAACACTCCCTCCGTTCCATGAAATTCCTACCATACACTATTTGGGTGTAAATATTGAAACAATATAATATGAGAAGTGGGGTAAAAAGGTAGATTTAGATTGGAGAGAGAAACAAATAAATTGCATTAGTATATGCAAGTGGTATGATGGGTTCCACATGGTCGACACCATAATTAAAAAAAAATATTGTATAAGGTTTCCTAAAATGGAATAAAGTGGGAGTTGTAGGAACTTTATGGAACATCCATATGAGGAAAGTGTAGGAACTTATGGAACGGAGGGAGTATATAACTTTATACTAAAACAAAACCTTGATGTGCCCTACAAGATCCAATAAATACCAAAAAGAATTCAGTAGGTGGATTGGTGATGAGTTTCATATACTTCTCCTTTCGTTTTAATTGCAACTTTTGCCATAAAAGGAAATATCATTTAATTGCAACTTTCATTTTCTTTCTATTTAGGGTAAGTTTTTAATCCGAAAAGACTATTTTACTCTTATGAAAATAAGTTAAAACATAATTAAATCAACTTAATTCTAATTATTTTCCCTAATTCCAACCTCCCTATAATTAAACCCTCACCCACCACACTCCTTCCACCACCAAACACCACTAACACGCAGCCACCACTGACCTCTGGACTGCAGCCACCACCGCATCACCTCACTCCGCGCACCACCAAACTACAGCACTAGCGTGCCACATCATCCTAACTATGGCCCAGTAACTGTCATACCACGCACCCCAAATACAACACCACTAACCGCCACACTATCCACCTTCGATTTCATCGAAAATCGAAACCCCACCATCTTCTTCATCTTCATTCGCGATCTTCTCTCTCTCACTCGCAATCTCTCTCTTTCTCTTTTCTTGGGTTTCGTGGGGTGGGGGTTTTGGGGAGGTGGTTTCAGATCGGTGTGGGGTGGTGCGTGGGGTTGATTTGGTTTCGATGGGTGGGAATAGTGTGGTTAAGGTTTCGGATGGGTTGGTTTGGGTTTCAAGTGGGTAGGATGGTGGGGTTAGTGGTTTTGGGGTGTAGCGATGGTGGTTGCATGTGTGGTCGGTGGGCACTAAGGTGTGTAGCAATGGTGGGTAACCTCTCCCTTCCCCTCTTCTTACTCATATTAACTAAGGGTATCTTGGTCATTTCTACACATAAACACACTTTGCAAAACTTGCCGAGAGTCGTTTCGACTCCAAAGTTGCAATTTTTTCGAAACGGAGAAGTACAATCAGACATAGACCAAATACTAATATACTCCTTCCATTTCTATTAGTTGCAACCTGCAACATTTGTCTTTTGGGTCAAATGTCACAAACTTTTACCGTATCTTTTTTTATTTTTAAAAAAGGCAATTATAGTATTGCTAGGTCCTAACGGCTGCATATAAGCATTTAATGTATTTCTATTTAAGAAACAATTTGGGAAACAATACAAAACTATACACTAATCTAAGTAATAAATTTTCAATTTTAATTTTTATTTCCATTTTAGTCTTCTTATACCTAGCGCTTAGGTACTTGTATATCATTTTCCTAAAAAAAACCCACCTTATGAAAAGAATTATCAGGCTTGTACGTTTATAATAAATATATCATGATTAAACTATATGTTATATTCATAGAGATCTAGATGCTCAAAATTGTGTACGAAGCTGTAAATGTTGTAAATGTTATAACTAATTAAAACAAAGAAAGATACAATCTCTTGGTGTCTTATACCAACCATAATAAAAAGACTAACAATAAGTGAACATTTAGAACTTACTGTATCATTTCTTTTCAAGATACGCTCTCCACTGTCCATTCATAGTCATATAAGAAAGTGGAGTCCTCGAGCTATATGAGAACCTTAAAACACTGGATGAATATTGTGAATCTAGAGGATCCACATCAATACAGGTCAACAAAGTCAACATTGCTACCCCCAGAAAGGTTTCAAGTGGCTGACCAATGGCAGGAAGACGATAGACAACTACTTTAGGGAGCACAAGCTCACGCTCAAATACGACAAGTGGTTATGGAAAAGCTGGAAGTCTCTAATTTTAACACTGCAATAAAAGATAATTGTCACAAAAATAAAATAAAGGATTTTTTGAGGATAAAACCTAATTTGCTCCATTTTGAAAATAAATACCTAGTTTCAAATTTATTTTACTTAAATACCTAGGTTTGAGAATCCTTTGTTAATCGGTACCTAGCGCCTTAGACCGTTAACAGATTTGTTAACTTGTGGGGCCCACGCGATTTTTTTATTTTTTCTTTCTCCTCCTTCTTTCACGACTTCCACTGTTTCCTCTTTCTTCTCTACTCCTCATTGTTGCCCACACTGCTCACCCTTCACCATTCACCCATCACAGGTTCAACACCATCACTATCACACACTGCCGCCATCACACCATCACTACCTAAGCCACCTAACATTCCACCAACGCCATCATCTACATTTAATTCAACAATAAAATAAAACAAGAATGATCCCATAAATACGTCATAATTCCTCCCCCAAAACACAACATTCAATCATTTGTACCACAAAAAAATGTTCGAACACAAATTGAAGAATTCAAACTGAATTTCCAACTTTCGAATCAAATTCAAGGTTTTCGAACCAAAAATGTAGATTTCACAATGAATTCAACAAACTGCATATTCTCGTGCTTAGAGCCAATTTCGAACTCAAAATTTGATATTTGAACAACATTCCAGATTTCGAGCTTAACACCAAATTGCAAACAAAATCCCAATTTTTTTTCGATTGCGTTTTTTTAGGTTTGTTTTGAGTGAGAGCAGAATAAAGGAGTGATAATAGAGTGGTGGTGGTGTGGTAAGAGCGAGAGGAGGAGAAAGAGAGGGCAGCGACAGCGGGGGGGGGGGGGTGACAGAATCGCGAAAGGGAGGACAACGCGAGGAAGGAGAGGAGAAGATGGGGTGAGGGAGAAGGGCAGCGCCGCTGCTTTGTGGTGGTGGTGGTGGCTGGCTAGTTCATCGGTTGGTGTGGGAGGTGAGAGTGAGGGAGAGAAGATGAGGGGTGAGATGAGTGATGGAATAGCAGGGGTAGCAGAAAAAGAAAGGGGAAAAAAGAAAAAACAAAAATACAGGGGTCAAACGGTCATTTCACACGACCGTTAATTTTGGACGGAAATAGAAACTGTGTCACGGAGTGGCAATTTCCCACGAATGAATGCGCGTATGGCATGGAAGGGTCAAGGAGTGAAGAATGCTACTTGGGCATGATGGCTAAGTAAAAGGGTCTAATGTTTTTGAAAGATCTATATGATTTTAGAAGGTTCAGAATCTATGGAATATGGTGGTAGAATATTCTAGAGAGGAAGACTCTAAAATGTCAAGAGAAGTCTTGAGGAATGTTCTAGAGAGATGTATCTAGAACGTTCCAAATGTTCTAGGATGGTAGTTTTAGAATACTCATGTGTTATCTTATACATACTTAGAATGTTTATAGTTGTTCTATAATGTACATGAGAGTTGTAATGGTGTAAGAGTTCTAGATAGGAGCTAGTTAGAACACCCCATTTAAGGAGATTAGGAATATTCTAGAATTTAGGAGGCTTTGTATGGTTGCCTATAAATAGGCACCTTGAGACATTTGTACATAACAATTGGAGAAGTTATCCTTGTAAGCTTTCTTTGTGAGCAATACAATCATCATTTCCATAAACACTTGTGTGCTTCTTCTTCATCACCACTTTAAGTGTGCTAAACATTAAAGCAAGGGTTGCCACTTGGTGGGAAGTGCTACGAGCTAAAGGGAATTGCGGACTTCTACAAAGTTCATACGTCAAGAGAGTAGCATAAATTGGGAGAGCACAAGGTAGGATGTATGGAAATTATAACTTGTATTTACTCAAAGTATGCTTTTTCAAGTGATGTCTCAAGTGTTATGTACAAATGAATGCCTTGGGGTATTTATAGGCAAACCCCTTACTACTAGTCCCTAAACTAGAATATTCTAACCTCATTAAATGGAGAAATCTAGATACTAAGTCCCTCGAGAATTCTACACAATTACAAGAGTAAATGTCTTACAAGTATGTACAAGAGAAGCCTAGAGGATTCTAGACAGTGCTTATAAGAATGCTCCTTCAAAGAGATCTACGGATCTTTCTAGTGAGGGTTGTTTTAGACCCATATGCTCCATAAGTCTCTTCATGACTCTGAAACCTTCTAGAGCCTCCTTTGGATGGAAGACACCAGAATACCAAGTTTCACACCCATCGGAGGTGTGTAGATGCCTCAACCGTGGTTGTATGGCTTAACTCCAAAGTGGGTGTCTACTACTGAAAGAAGCATTCATTTAATTTTATCTCTTTATGGGGGATGTGTTGCGTAGGCAGAACTGGAGCGACCCAGCGACCCCCAGGGGGCAACTATACGTCCATTGCCTATGCCATGGGCAAGGGCTACGAGCCAAGCGTGACATGCATTCTTTCCTCCATTCTTCACTTCATTCTAGACCCTTTTACTTAGCCATCATGCCCAAGTAGCATTCTTTACTCCATAACCCTTCTATGCCATACGTGCATTCATTCGTGGGAAATGTGCCACTCCGTGACAACTAGGTACCAATTAACAAAAGAAATTTCAAACCTAGGTATTTAAGTAAAATAAATTTGAAACTRGGTATTTATTTTCAAAACTGGAGCAAAGTTAGGTATTTATCCTCAAAAAATCCTAAAATAAAATAAAACAGAATTCAACTTTTCTAAGTAAAAAGGGAAAAAAGAAATTCTTACCTTTCCCTATGTGGGAGGAGAACTGTCATTGYTGATAGATTTTCCACTGGACAMGCTAAGAGTTCYGAATTGAAGCATACATCAGTCCTTCTCCTGATAAAGAAATGGTCACCACGATGACTGACAGATGTGGATATGCCTTCTGTCCGAGGAGTCAAGACCTTGAGGCCTTCGTCAGGTTTTGCAGTGTCCAAATAGAAGACAAAACTTGTAGTCTTACTTCCAGATCCAACAAACAAATACTTCTCACTCTCAGATTTACGAAGATGAAGAAAAAACTTTTCATCCTTTTCATGATAAAGGCATGAGTCACTTGATTGTTCTGTACCCAACTTATGTAGCCAGATCTGTGATAATTTTACAAATAGAATAAATGAGTCTCAATGGTATTAATTCTACAGCAGCAAACTGTTGAATAAAACAAGATAAAAAAAAACGCAATCATAGAGAATTAAATTGAAACTGATAGTTTAGATTTATAAAACTTCCTTTAGGATTTTCCCAACTTTTATCAACAGGTAAGTTCACAAGGCCCTTTACTGGATAATATATGTGGCATGTGAGTATAGTGGACCCAGCATAACTATGAGAAAACAGTAATGAAAGGCAGAGGTATAGGCTTTATATTCCACTGTGAAAAAATGATGCCATCATTATAGTTAATTTGGTTTGCTTTTGATTGAAGAGGATAGTGCATGCAGCTGAGAGTGTAGTACAGATGCATCCATTGTTCTTAAATGATTGTCCATCACAATTCTCTACTCTATATCATAGTTGAAGGATCACTATATCCAATTCTCAAGTATTTAATTACAAAAGGCAAGAAAGAACTCAAAGCTTCCACATTTTACACAACGACACATWAAGATACTACTAGTAATTTGTATAGCATACAGGATAAGAAGCAAAATCCTGTCAAATACTTTGCATGTAAAAAAAAAAAAACATGCAACCAACTTTATGAGCAGTTGAGCACTTATACCTTGTCTGGTCGAAGGATTTCATCCATTGTAATGTACAATAAGGCCCCATCACCAGCCCATTCAAGATCACATGTCAAACCCACTAGAGGCTTTTCCACGGGTTCTAGAGTCTCAGCATCAATGATGTGAACAGTGTAGATCTCATCTCCTTTGGTATCTTCAGCATATGCAACCAACTTATTGTTTGGACTAACCTAAATTATTAGAAGAAAACAATGTGATGTCCCAACATTATTTGTGAGCAAAATCCCAAGTGCCAAACTAGCAGCCTAGCAGGGGAAGAAGAGCAGCAAGTAATATTGTGCAAGCTTACCTTAAAAGCATCGACGCAGTAATATGAATGCTGCTTAGCCTTAACATTTTCGTCCAGTATAACATGTTCAGGGGGAGCATCAGGGCCAGTCAGCATAGTATCATGCACAGACAGTGGGGCTCCATTGTCAGTAGCAGCGCGCCTACAATGCCGCACATACTCCTCTCCTTCTAGGGTCCTTTCATAGTAGTAGTAGTTCCCTTTCCGCAATGGTACAGACATGTCGTCCTCCTTAATCCGTCCTCTAATCTCTGCATACAGCTTTTCTTCAAATTGCTTGGTCCCTAAATAAACATCAAATCTGCTGTGAGAATCAACCATAAATTGAATGGAGTTTTATTCAAACCAGAGACTTTCTAAACTTTATCATKATTATCTATAGTTTATTCAAACGATAAGTGAACATATCTTAAAATTCTGGAAAATTGAAAAAAGTAACACATTAATGGCAACGATTGGACATTTTWTCAATTTACTCTATGTCAAATCGTTGTTGTTAATGCGGTCACAAACGGRGTACATGTTAGTTGGCTTAATCTTCATAATTCCTTCATTTTACAAAGCAATCAATCCGAACATTTCGACACAATTGCAGTCAAGATTAAATAAATATATGGAACAACGAACCCTTAAGAATGAATAACAAGCTTAGAACAGTATCAAAAATCAAAATATAATACAGAAATTGTAGAAGACGAAGGAAATGAGAAATATACAGCAATCTCAAAAATGCGAAATAATTAACAAAGATGAAAGAGTGAGACGCAATACCAGAATAACGAAATCAGTGAATTCGTTTTCAGCGCGAAGATGAGAGAGAATATCTGGATGAGTGCGAGAATCATCTCGAAGCCAATAGTAGTCGTCAACTCGAAGATCCCCGAACATCTCCATGACATGCTTCTCTTTCTTCGCAACAGGCGGCATTTTCACCTCGATTCTTCCATTGTTATCGGTTTCGAGCTTGAATTGCGTTTCGCAAATGGCTTTGTGATTTACTGTTATTGTTAATACAATGCAGAAGAATTTGCAAATGAGCGTATGAGTTTGTGTTGGGTGCGTTGAGTCCACCACTTATGGCACAAGTTGAGTAGTAGGACTTCAAAACGAGGCTCCTCCTCATTCTTTATTTCTTTATCTTAGGCTCTTAGCCCACAAGTTCACAACACAATTAACACAACATTCAATATTTGAAACATCTTAGCTATCCCGAAAATGATATTCTTTGGCTCTCAACCGATAGTTTCTCTCTCTCGGGAAATTTTACGTCCATCCCGCACGAGTTACGAATAGAAAATCTAGGGATAATGTCAATAGATATGGATTGATTTCGCTAACGGACAACTCTCGAGGAATATACTATAAGGCGTTGCATACTTGCATATGCAGTACTTTTTGTATTTCTTAACCGTTTGGTGAATTCTGGATTACAATTCACCAAAAGGACATTCCAATATTCATAGAGAAAAGGAAAAAGAATACCTATGAACAGAATTGCTAAACTATCCATGAATCATGATCCTATATTCCTATCATCATCATCTCAATCTGATGGCTTCTTCACTTCACATTCAACCCACTCAATTAAGCACCTCTTTCACAACCTTGCCAAACTATCCTATGTTGAAGCCTACTCACTTCAACTTCCCTTTAATAGCCTCCAAATTTGAGACCAACCCACCATCATTCAAAGACATTTGCAAGAGGGGTAATTTAAAAGAAGCTTTTCAATCATTCACCCAATATTTGTCTCACCAAAACCAAAATGTACCTCATTATTCACCCGATGAAGCATTTTCGTCACTTCTTGAGCTTTGTGCAGAAAAAAAGGCTTTGAGGGAAGGAAAACAGATTCATGCCCATATTTTGACATCCAATGTAGATGCTAATTCTGTGTTTTTGAGAACTAAGCTTGTGTTTTTGTATGGTAAATGCGGCGCGGTATGGGATGCCCAGAAGCTGTTCGATGAAATGCCTCAAAGAAGTATTTTTTCTTGGAATGCGATGCTTGGTGCTTATGTRTCAAATGGCCAGCCTTTGGAAGCACTTGAACTGTATCGAAAAATGAGGCTTCTTGGGGTGAATGTTGATGCTTTTACTTTCCCTTGTGTTCTTAAAGCTTGTGGCTTGATTAGAGACCTTAAATTAGGGACCGAAGTTCATGGCTATGCACTTAAATGTGGTTGTGATTCCAATGGTTTTGTGGTTAATGCCCTTGTGGGCATGTATGCTAAGTGTGAGGATACTTTTAGTGCRAGACAGTTATTTGACACAATTCAACAAAGGGATGATGTTGTGTTGTGGAATACAATCATATCAGCATATTCAGCTAGTGGCAAGCCTTTCGAGGCGCTATCTCTTTTTCGAGAAATGGACAAGGTTGGCGTTGGAATGAATAGCTATACTTTTGTTTGTGCACTGCAAGCATGTGAGGAAGCATACAAGCGATTAGGAAAGGAGATTCATGCTGTAGTTTTGAAATCAAATAATCATATGCATCTTTATGTGGCCAATGCTTTGCTTGTTATGTATACAAGGTGTGGTAAAATGAGGGAGGCAGCTGCAATTTTTCGTACGATGACCGAAAAGGATAGTGTATCATGGAATTCTATGCTCTCTGGTTTTGTGCAAAATGGTCTATATGGTGAGGCTCTTCAGTTATTCAGTGAAACGCTGGCAGCAGGGAACAGAGCTGACCAAGTCTCTTTGATAAGTATCCTTGGAGCTTCTGGAAGGCTAAAGAATTTGCTGAATGGTATGGAAGCTCATGCTTATGCTTTAAAAAATGGATTTGATGCCGACATTCAAGTTGCAAACTCCCTAATTGATATGTATTCCAAATGTTGTCACATAAATGGTATGGAAGGTGTTTTTGGAAGCATGATAAGTAGAGATGCTATTTCATGGACGACTGTTATAGCTGGTTATGCTC
Source organism: Bassia scoparia (assembly GCA_008642245.1). Classification (NCBI taxonomy): domain Eukaryota; kingdom Viridiplantae; phylum Streptophyta; class Magnoliopsida; order Caryophyllales; family Amaranthaceae; genus Bassia; species Bassia scoparia. The sequence continues at coordinate 93,606 of SNQN01000691.1, forward strand.
AGAACAATTGTCATGCTAAAGCCTTGGATGTGTTCAGGGAAGTACAAACTAAAGGAGTGGAAATTGATGCCATGATGATTGGTAGTGTTCTACTTGCTTGTGCTWCGTTGAGAAATCTTAACCRAGTAAAGGAGACACATGCTTATATTTTGAGAAACGGACTTTCTGATTTAGTTTTGGAGAACACACTTGTAGATGCATATGGAGAATGTAACAATATAGAGTTGGCCTCTCGAACATTTCAGATGATTGAAAACAAAGATGTTGTGTCTTGGACTAGCATGATTTCAGCTTATGTTGACAGTGGGCTAGCAAATGAAGCTCTTAACCTTTTCCATTTGATGAAGGAGGATAGCCTGGAACCAGATTGTGTGACATTAATCAGCTTACTGTCRGCTGCAGCTAGTCTCTCTGCCTTAAAGACGGGGAAAGAAGTCCATGGCTTCTTAATTAAGCAAGGTTTTTTCTTAGAGGGATCTCTTGCTAGCTCCCTTGTTGATATGTACGCGCGATGTGGGACACTGGAGAACGCATCTAAAGTGTTTAACTTTGTTGAGGGTAAGGATACAGTTTTGTGGACGWGCATGATCCATGCCAGTGGAATGCATGGTCGTGGCAAGGWGGCCACTAAGTTGTTTGACAAGATGGAGAGGGAAAAGACACAGCCAGATCATGTTACATTCTTAGCACTACTTTATGCATGTAGCCACTCAGGGATGATTGATGAGGGCAAAATGTATCTGGATATTATGAAACATAACTATAAGTTAGAGCCATGGCCTGAACACTTTGCCTGTGTGGTTGACCTCCTTGGTCGAGCAAAGCGTCTGGAAGAAGCGTATCAGTTTGTGAAAAGCATGCCCATTGAACCGAATGCTGTTGTGTGGTGTGCTCTTCTTGGGGCTTGCCATGTTCATTCCAATAAGGAGTTGGGAGATATTGCTGCGAAAAAGTTACTGAATTTAGAACCAGGAAATCCAGGAAATTATGTACTAGTATCTAATGTCTTTGCTGCGACTGGAAGGTGGGAGGATGTTGAGTCGGTGCGAGGGAGAATGAAGGAAAGAGGTTTGAAGAAAAATCCAGCTTGTAGTTGGATAGAGATCAAAGATAAGGTCCATACTTTCATGGCGAGGGACAAGAGCCATCCTCGAAGCGATGAAATATATGAAAAACTAAGTGAAGTTATAGAAAAATTGAAGGAAGAAGGAGGTTACATTGCTCAAACTAAGTATGTTTTGCATAATGTTGACGAGGAGGAGAAAACCAAGATGCTTTATGGTCATAGTGAAAGGTTGGCAATAGCGTATGCACTCCTTGAATCACCCAAGGGAGTCCCTATTCGAGTGACCAAGAACCTTCGTGTATGCGGGGATTGTCATGTTTTCATCAAGTTATTGTCTAAAGTTTTTGAAAGGGAAATCATCGTAAGGGATGCTAGTAGATTTCATCATTTTCATCTAGGAAGTTGCTCTTGTAGAGATTTTTGGTGATAGTGTACCGGCTTCATGTTCCTGTAAATTACAAGTGGTGATAACTCTTACGATACATTTCATACGATGATAGTGAGCCAGCCTCTAGCGATTACACTTCATACAATGATAGGGGTAAAATTTCGTAGCAATGCAATGAAACACTTTCCAGCTTAGCCATAGCTGATTATACTAAACATCAGGCCTATCTGTATTTTATCTTGTGAAAATTATTGGACTATGAGAACTTTATTTCCACATTATAATTCAAACCATCTTATTTCTCATTTACAGAAAATATACATATTCAAGGTGCCTCAGATTTCAGAAAYGCAGCAATTAGAGTCAATTTGAATAGTAATGCAGCCATTATTAAATKGTTCACAAAAATGGGCCATTACTCTGTAGTTATGTGCAACCACACCTTTTTCACCCCCTCTTTCGACRAAACCACAAACTCAACACAAGGTAACAAGGTAAATGATGCAAATATTACAATTCTCAAGTGACAACTGAAAAGAAAAATACATATAAGATCTGTAATCGCATCGTGAGGCTGAACAAAAGGGCATTTTTTTTCTGGCGTGACAAAAATTACTGACAAAGATAACAAGAATGAGCCAGCGGGACATTACTAAGAAATTCATCCCCCTCACCTAAGAATTTTTAATTTCAAAAATCACATCAATTAACAATAATAATTATACAAAAGTCTTTTAACTTCTGAGTAACAATGTCTACAAGAAATATGGAACCCCTGTTCTTGGCCCCCTCATTTGATTGTTCTCTTCTGTCTCCGTGAAGAACTTCACTTCCCTTTCCTGTTAGACATGACCATCAAACACTTAACTTTGTGTTTTCAATTAAGAGATCATGACAGCTAGTTTCAMGAGCAAATATATCTTTACAAAAACAGCTTTTGCATGTATTGGTCTTACGGAAAAATAGCATAGCTGAAGACCATGGAATAAAATTAAGGTGAAAGTTCAATGCCAATGAGAAGTTTATATAGATGCTGAAAACCATGGAAAAAATCAAGATGACATGACAAACAATTTGTTAGGCRCCTTTGAATTTAGCAAGATGAAACCAAAAATCAAACATAGCAAAAGATGAACTAATCCATCAAGCATGCTGCTGCAGACAGCAGAGGGAACCTTGGTAACATAAGTCCATAACCCATATCGAATTCCATTCAGCAAAGCACAAGCATGATGGAAGAACGCAAATATTCCATGATTACCACAAATCAAATGGAAACAAGCAGTCAGGACACCACTATAATATAATTAGGTAAACATGGTAGCATCTAGAAAAATAACTACATAGATTGACCACAGCAAGTCAGTTAAAATTAGATAAATGAAAACTGACTCACCATATTGTCATTGAAACTCAAAATAGAAGCAACATTTCCACAACGGTAACAGTAATTTGGTGCCGACCACACCTACAAAACCAGAAACAAAATCACTAAATGGACTTGTAAAGCGTAGAAAAGCAACACACAATCAAAGCAGCAAATGTTACCGTCACAAGGCCTTTATCTTGAAACATGTATTTGAGACCTTCTTGTACAAGCTGATGAGCTCGACAAACTAAGTCAAGATTGTTTATGTGGTTGAACTGCAGGTGCATTGAGTCAAAGAGCTTAGTCAATTCATCAAAGAGATCGAACACACTATTTAAGTCACAGCAATAACTGATACCTCAGATGTCACCCTTGACCCAAAAAGCCACCCTGCTCCACGAGGACTGACAGCCCATGTTTCAATATCTTCAGGATCACTCCACATAAGATCACAGAATGGCCCTTCATGAGGAATTTCACAATTCCGTTCAATTACCCTTATCTGCTCAAAGAAAAGTCAAAATATGAAAAGAAAATAGAGTTGACCATGTACTTAAGCTTGTACAAAACAAAAATTATAAGATTTATAACCATAGGGAAGTAACAAAATTAGGGGCAGTTTGTTCCTCCATTGATGTAGCAAATCATTGCGCAAAACAAATGCTCATTAAGGGGAGAAAAATCCTACTTGATAAAAAAATGGCTTCGATCAGATTAAAGTGGTTGCAATTAACTTTTAGATTTTATTAAGGGAAGAAATGCATGTCCATCTAGTGTATCAATATGATATTGAAAGGTGAACTACAAAAGTACAAACAGACAGAACCTGATCAACTGTCCGAATATCAGGAGAAAGACCACCATGAACACATAGCACCTGCAAAATTAAACAAAGAAAATGATAAAGGCATTTAAGAAAGGAAACGCCAGGTACTTAGAGAGACACTCTATGCCAAAAGATAGTACTATTCATTCCAGAATCAAATGATTTACAAGAAAATTGTGCAAAGCAACTGCAAATAGACAAGGAAAACAAAAAATCCTCTCCAATTGGCGATAATAATCCCAATACAATGCACATAAATAATGCAAGATCCAGATAAATAATACAAGGTAAAACCAGTGACTGATGCTCCAGCTAAGATCCAGATAACTGCAGTATGCATGGCAGCCCACAAACCTCAACCAGTTGTGAGAGGGAAGACTTTTCAGTAACTTAATTCAATGTATTAGAGAAAAAACTTACAGTTCCATTAATGATTGCTGAGAGAGTTAGATAATCAAAAACATCTGTGCAATATCTCCACGCATTGGCATTTCCATACTTCCTCTGGCATTCATCATAAAACCCATATACCTGAGATAAACAAATGTATTATTGCATTAAATCAAGCAAACCTACAGTTCTACACACACCAAAGAAAATCACAGGAACATGTCATAGACATAGTCAGTCAAAGGTAAGAGACCCCCGGAAGTAACTGACATCACATCCGGCTAAAATAGTAATAGTAAATTAGTAATACAAACAGCTCATTACAATTGCAGGGCAACTTTTCCCTCCAAGGCTCCGTTTGGTTAGGTGTAAAACAATTTCAATGTAAAATATTCCTTTSTCAATAGTTGTTTGCAACAAACGAATATTTTATACCTCATAAATAATACCCCTTTGTTGCAAAAAACTGTTGACGGAGGAAGCAATTTTCATGGAAAACAATTTACAATGAGAAATACAATYGCAAAAATTAGTTTTCCATTGTTCAGTTGCATGAAAAATGATTGGAAAATAGGAAAATGAAAGGGACAATAAAGAGGCAGTGAGAGGAGTGTACAAGAGAGGTAAGGAAAATGAAGGAAAAGTTGTCTCCTTTCATTTTGAAAGGAAAATAGTTTTTCATCATTGAGAGAACTATTTTACGTTAAGGAGAAATGGTTTTACACTCCTTTGCAAACCTAACAATTTAAACCTGGAAAGCCATTTCCAGGAAAATGTCCATGTACGTTAATCTCTACAATTTCAAAATTTCAAGGATTGTGCTCATTAAAGAGTGAGGAATAATGGATCTCTTCTTCTCCCTCCCCTTCCTTCTGACCTTCCCTCAACCCTTCAACCAAAAAAGGGTGATTGTCCATGTTCTTTTCTCTTACATCCCTTTCTTTCCATTTCCCAGTACCCAAAAAAAAAGTTAAGGAGATATCACTACCCTCTATGCCTACAAGGTCAAGACAATAAAACTAACAACAATTTTAATCGGGGGCCATTGATGATGGTAATGGATATGAATTTGCATAAATTCCCTATCTATTTACAGTGGCATCATTTAATGAGGTGAAGGACATAGAGAGAAGAAAATAAAGGGACCATGTGATAGGAGAGTGAAAGAGAATTTATTTGCCAAAAAGGAAATTATGCAAATAATTTACAGCTTCCTAAAGTGAGAAACAATGCAAGTTATAAAAAATAAAGAGGATATACAAAATTGTAATGTCCATTTTTCCATGGTAATATTGTATTAAATAAAGCCTAAAGTGGTAATGGAACATGAAGAAAACACAAACTGGAATTACAATGTAAATTCTTCTAAATTACACTTTTAAGTTTATAATCGACTCTCATTATTTCCACTTGTTGTTGGCCCATTTAGGCTACCAAATGGGCAGTAAGGACTCTTGAAAATTACCTTCTTTTATTTCAAAATAATTGCAAACTTGCAGAGCTTAGATTTCTGAGAACTCCAATTTACTACTTTCATGAAAACTATAAAGAGCTAATTTCTTATAAAAGGGTGAAAAAATATGCTCAAATATCTAGCACCTTGATGTTATAAAGAGAAACATTACAAGACTTGCAACTTACTTCAATCTAAGAAAAAAATACATATATACTTTTAGAAGCTGCAGAGTATGAGTGTATGCTCAACTTACTTCACTTTTGAAAGACCACATTTCTTTTCTAAGGAAGAATTAGCCAATAGATGATCACTGCATGCTTAACGTGAGTCAATATAGCCCAATACAAAAGAAAGGAAGGAGCCAGATAACCAAAAGGCCTTAATATCTTCAATTACAACCTAAAATTGAAAATAAAGAGAGAAGAGAAGAAAAGAAAACAGAAGGTGGGGACATAGGTTCAAGTTATGATGTAAGGATGAATATGCCAAATCGTCATACCTAATCAATTTCCAAAACACTACATGCTAAACAAGGTAAAAAAAAAAAAAAAAAAAAAAAAAAAAAAAAAAAAAAAAAAGCAGTTGAGTTGTGAGTTGAGGTCACATTGAAAGTGAAACCATCGTTGTCTATGTTTCCTTGTTCTACAAAAATGGGATGGATGCACCAAGCAGAAAAACCAACGGTCCAAATACGGTTTTTCTGTTAAGTTGTAATCATGATCTTGGTGTTGGAAAAGTAATACTCCCTTATTGGAGTAGGACGCTTAGATATATAAACCACCAATCAACAAATTTAAACGAGTAAATTTAATCGTTTGAAACATTCTGCCGTCAAAAAAGGCAACGCAGAATCAATGAAGACCAAACTCTACATTAACATTTTCAACCATTTGACACCTTCACATTAAAGTACAAAACACAGACAGATACAATTGAGGCTCATTTCCCAGAGTTGGCCTGATACAGTACCTTTACCCCTCCAACTGATTACATGAATGGATGTGTGTTGATGTTTGATAGTTAAACCTTTAAACAAAGTGCGAATTGAGTAGAAATTAACGAGAGTATAGCCAGCGTTTTGAATAACTTTATTAATCAAAACAATCTGAAAACCACTCAAAGTGTAAAGTAAAATAAGTAAATTAAATAGCTAGCTACTTTGTTTATAGAACATGATGCATACAAATCTTTACAAAAAGATGAAAGTTGTCTATTAATGTTTTATAGAGTGGGATCGATTAATAGTACCCAAGCAACAAACAATACTACTCATAGTCATCGGTCATACACAACATTCCCTAGCACTATTATACAAATAGCAAAATCAAATAAGAAACAGTGGCTTGCTACACAGACCACAACATATAAAACCACATTAGAGATATAAACAAACTAACAAAGCTTCTCAAAATAGAGGCCTGTTATCAGTAACATCAACATATTTCGAAATCCTCGAAACCAAGAGTCACCCGTTTAAATTACTTTATATAAACGGCACGGACAGCCAATCAAAAAGTAAAAAATGGATCGCAAGTCATGGAGAGCTTTCTTAAAACATCTATTTTAGACATAAAATTATACTGCCATGTGATGTCAATTATAATTCAAGTGGCTCTCCTTTACTATCATTCCGTTTTGCCGGAAATTATGCGAAAGATTCCAAGTACAAAACATAATAGTGCCAACCCAGGACCCGTTCATCAAAAGCACACTCTTAAGTCGTAACAATGCTCAATTCTGAATCAAAAACAAGACCAGGACATTCCAAAGATAATCTATAAAAACAGAAATCAAACAAAAAAAAAAAATGAGCCCTTAAATAAAGCATACAATTGCCAAAAATAGGTCTTGATATTAAAAAAAATGCAAATCTTGAATAAAAGATAGTCAGACCATCTAAGCAATAATAATTCTATCAAATCGAAAGTTCACGCATTAAAATCAACAATTACTATCAGTAGAAATTAGACAAAAGGCAGTTGAATTAGAAAGAATGAAGTTAGAGATTCAAAGTTCAAAATACGAGAGAAAGAAGAGAATAATATTCGCAAAGAAGCTGAAGCTCATCTTCGGCTAAATCTGGCCTTTCTTTAACTTAGCGATCCATTTATCCAAATAACCATATTTGAGGATTGCGACTTGCGATTATTAATAATGATTGTGAATGTTTGATTCCTTCAATCTTAGCTTTGCACCCCAAAACACTGAGAAAATCCCCAATTTTTTTAGGTTTTGGTTGTATGTGTGACCCAAATCACCATCAGAAGGGAGAAAGAGAGAAGAGTAGCGCTAAGTAATAGATCTTAACTCTTAGTATCGGTGACTTGGTGTGTAATTACGAAGTATTTTGGTCATGTATTTCGATATTTGTAAATTGTTACTACTGTCGTCTCATTTAGGTTGGCTCGAGTCGGTTTTGATCAGGCTCGGTCATAAATTTAGCTTAATGGACTTGGCTCGTAATAAACGAGTCGATACACGAGCTATGCTAAGTCGATTTGAAATCTCGTGAGCCGGCTCGAATCATTTATTTATTATAAAGAATTATAATGATTTTTAGGAATATTATGAATAACTACCTTTAAATACCAATTTACAAAATAACATACTTTTAAAAAAGATTATTTTATTTAACTAACTTAAAACTTAGGTTTTAAAAAAATGAGTCAGTCCCTCTAGGTTTAAAACTTACGTTTTTTAAATACCAGTTCCTACTCTAGGTCTTGCCTGGTTTGTTCTTTTTGAGCAATCTGGTCTGTTTTCTTTATTTTGAGTTCTTTCTTTCAATTCTCACAAATCTTCTCTTGTTAATCATGGAAAAAAGGGAACATAATGATGGTTCACAAAAAATCTAGAGGGGGTTAGGAAGTCGGGAGCATGAACACTCGAATCCTCTGTAGAAAAACAACGGTACAACTCATATGAGAACGATAGAGCGAGCGGCTGAATGGGTTGATGAAGGGAGACGAAGAGAGCTAGAGTGGAATTGGGTTGTGGGCGAGGGTGGACGAAGGAAATATTAACCTAATGTGTTTATGGCGACGGGATGGAAGAATGTTGGAAGCAAAAATGGGTAGAGATTACAATATTATAAGAACCTACATTTCGTATTCCAATTCACCATTGGAAGAGACAC